>JAWPHD010002503.1:0-27500 GCA_037043455.1 Cyrtodaria siliqua | reverse complement strand
ATTGCATAGTTTTTACGAAGTTTATGGTAACGGTAACCCTGATTGAGTAACTTTTTAGTCAACCAAAGATTACGAATATTAAAGTCCTCAACTCGAGTACAAGCTCTAGAAAAACGAATAAGTTGAGACACATACACCCCATAAGAAGTTGCTCGGGGAACATCCCCATCCAAGTGGGGATAATTAAAAATGTCAAAATTAAAATCATCTCTCTTATCATAGATTTTGCTAATTATTTTACCATTTTCAATAGAGAGATTTAAATCAAGAAAAGAAGCGTTATTATCAGATATATTAGCTTTGTTAAGCTGAAGTTCTTTAGGATAAATATAATTAACCATAGTTGGAAAGAAAGGGTTGTCAATGTTCAATATGTCATCCAGATACCGAGAGGTGTCATTAAAGGCTTCAATAACATCTGCCTGTGTATCTGGTGAAAGACTCAACATGAAATCCCTTTCATAGCAAAAAAAGGTTTGCAAGCGACTTTCTTACATATTTAGCATCTAACGTGCGCAAATAGATTAACACTTGTAATACGGGTATGATCTCACGTTAATAAAACTCTTCCTTTATCGTATTTCTCAGTATAGTAACGCGCGTTACGTAGAATGTTGCATTTTCTGTAATTGCATGATCAGAAACAGTGGTAACGATACCAGCTGGGGGTTTACATGGTTTTGTTGTGGGATGTATCAAGGCTTTACATTAAGTGTATTGTGTAAGATCATGGCTTTAGATAAGCTTTCGTGACAGAGAGTATTTTATTCAAATACATCAGCAATGCTGTTGTTTGTTCATTACGTGTTACTGCCTTAATTCATGAAGCTATATTTAAACAGGATTTTTAACTGATATTTTGACAATAAAACTCTTTGAAAAACATATTTTACTGAAAAAATGCAATAACCTGTTTACAATTACTTTTAAGTTAAATAATTTCATTAAATATGAATGATTGATATTACATTCGCAATGACATGTCCATTTAAGATACCAACATGTAGTTACATTTAATTCTCTACACACACAGAGACAGGCATTTGTAGAATTGCTAACAATATGATATTGGTAATATATCACTCCCTTTACACGTTTATATTATGTTTTACCGTGTCTCTATTGCAATGCATTGCCCATTCCCAATATGTTCCGTGCACAACATGACCTAGTTTGTACATGTACTGACGTGACGCAAATCACCATTAATTCATCCAGCCTTTGGTAGTACTATATATACTCGATTCGGTTTTTCTACAAACACATTGCGTCAGTCTGAGAGCTGGCGTTTGCCTTCGAGAATTTACCATGCTGAATTTGAATTGTTTCCTCCTGGAGACATTTTAACCATATAATGCCTAACATCATATATCGACATGACATATATGCCACATGTATGATATGAGTACAATCCATTCAACTCCTACTCGAATCATTGCAAAAGACCCGGAAACAAATAATGATGAGTCCAATCGGTATCTTTACATATGCTGCCAAGTAAGCCTACTACAACTGCATTACTTATTTAACAATCTCTACCCAGAGTCATTCGACATTGGACTCTGTCAACTGCAATGAAAGTAGGATGAACACTTAGGTCACGTGATTATTCAAAACAAGTTATGACGACGTTTTTAATAAATCATTTTGTGTGATCCGCAATGATAACATATTTATCACATACGTCCCTATAAATACGTTTTGAATATACGATACGACATAGACCTAGCTGGTCATATCCATTAGGATTTCGTTGTCGGGCAATAAAGCCGGGCAATAAAGAATGAGATAAAAGGTTAAACAATGTCCTATCGCGGAAATGACCGAATGTTCTTGAGGATTCTTTCAGTAATTCCCGATTGTATACAATGCGTCTCTCGTATCGTTTGTCCTCTGTTTGTCATCCTTTTTTCGCGCTAGATTTTTGGCGATACCTCTACATGTGTACGCTGAGCTGTCTATACTCTACGGAAATGACTTGACTAGTAATGCAAAGTAGATGAAATAAAATAGGTGATAGATAGATAAAAGTAAAATAAAGAAACAAATAAGGTATAATACACGGACCATAAAGATAGTTTAACAACTTTATGATAAACTCAATTATATAGAACAACCAGTGGATAAAATAACCACGTGTGACCATTCATTTTCTGAATTAGACAATTTCAAAGTCAATGGCATTCATTTTAAACGAAATTCCGTTTAGATCTACATAAGTTTACGCGACAGACGTGCATGAACACATCAAAATGGGATTACATATATTAATAATATTATTGTATTCTCTCTGGAAAAAAAGCATAGTAATTTAGTTGAATTTGACGGCTCAACAAAGTCATTGCTGAAGTATATGATAAATAGAGTAAAAACTGTGTATTTTCATATCACACCCTAAATCAGGCCCTCGACCCATATCAGCTGAAGCTCTCGGTCTTATAAGGCGTCTCAGTCCTGATATAGGGCGTGATATGAAAATACCCATTTATTCAATATTTTCAAATTGTTTTCTATGAGTTAATTTCTTTAGTAATTTTCTGCTATCGAGCTTCGGTTTATACTTGTATATGCATATCGATTGAGGAGACCTAAGTACGTCTTATTTTTTATGAGTAAAATAGTCCCGATTAAAACTCAGTTGTGTTCATTATTTCAAATCTTGCAAAATCGTGTAATTCAGTAGTTAGCAGAGGTATATTCGTATGCGAATGCAGGAACGATAACTCTGCGTGAATATTTCTTATTTAAATGTACTCGTATTGCTAGAACTTGAAAACCAAAAAGAATATTTTACAAATATATTTCAGAGTTATCAGGTTATGGATATATCCATATATTTTAGAAGTATATGTGTACTGAGTGCACGAGTTAATTTAATATCTAACCTTTAGTGTTGTGTTGCCGAAATCACTACATCACAAATTACTAAAATAAGCAAATTCAATGCGAACTATAATTTGATATAGTGTGTTTAATTTGTATTGAAGATTTAAAAAACTATTAATGCGGGGATACCATGTAACTGATATATGAACTGCAGCGATACATGTTCCAGTAAATTCACTCTTTCAAATAGTGTACTCAAGAATATGTATATCATTATTGTAGTAGTACAGACTATTTGTCTTTGTCTTTTCATCCAAATTTCAAAGTACACAATCGTTAAAGCAGAAGAGTTTCTGTATATGCCATGTGCCTTTAATAAACATAGAATACATATAAAAAGGCGTTAAATTACATTACACATTGATACACGTGGTATGTTGAAACATTCGGAAAACAGTTCATTTGATCGTATTTAAATATTATTGTTATATTATTATATATTTTCATTTAGTTCGTACCGTATATGTTGGAATATAGACAGCCTAATGATCTAATGGTTTTGTTTTGCAATCATGTTTCTTTGGAATATAGTCACTCAGTTGCTTTTAACATATCCATAAATATAGTTGTCCATTATAATAAGTTGAAATGGAAACCTTACTATAGCATTGGGATTATTTTGAAACCACATGTCATTGACATAATGTCTTCGATTTTTTACAAAGGTGTATTTTAAAATGTTGATGGTGTAATAGCATAGCATATTGTAATTCACGGATAAATGGACTAGTCTATGGAACAATTTATTTCGCAAACAAAACAAAAACACTCGGAGTAAAGTTTCATCCCACTTTCCGGATATAAAGGGCACACTTTCTGCCATATAATTATTCTGTCGGTCATTATTATGTTCACACCAAATGTGTTGAATTATTATGTGGTTGGCACTGCTCCTGCCTAAATTATGCATTTTGTAGAAAATTTCAGCCATTTTGCATCTTTCTTATGAGGCGGAGCAATAGTCCTTAAAAAGACACATTTCCCAGCTGATTTTAGTCGTTGAAAAGTCATGGATAGCATGCTTTTTAACTGCTTACTTCTCGCTGACTGATAACCACATAGACATTATATTGAGGCCCCATCACAGTTTTTTTCTTTTCATTTACTATTACCTTAGTTTTTGATATAAGATATATTGTAACTAAAAAAACACTAGATTGTTTATTATGGGGGAGCATATAGTGGCCGCTTTTTCCGTCCGTCCGTGTGTGCGTCCGTGCATCCGTGCGCTTTTTGTCCGGAGCATAACTCATAAAGTATGCTTGATTAAAGTTCCTGTGAATGATAAGGATAATGAGACGGAGTGCAGTTCATAGGAACCATAACTCCAGCTTCACTACTTTTTTAATTATCTACCCTTTTTGAAAAATATTATCCGGAGCATAATAGAGTTCCGTACGGATTCATTTTGAATAAGGAAGGGTTATGAATTAATGAATATATATACACTAAAAGGAAGCAGAACAGGAAATGTTCAAATCTGACCACAGAGTCACGAGTTGAACAAACTTGGTAGATGACCATAACCTTAAGGTAAATGCAAAATATTAAACCTCTGGCTATTGTAGTTTCAGAGATGAATATTGTTGAAGTGTTTCCCTATATAAGTCTATGTTTAATATGTGACCACTGGGGCGGGTCCAAATTTGACCTCAGGGTCACCATTAGAACAAACTAGTTAGAGGACCATAAGACGATGTTACATGCAAAATATCACAGCTTTATATCTTGTATTTTTGCCGACACTTTTTTAAGATTTGTTAAATGAAACGGATAAGCCCCATTGCGGGGGGCATTTATTACCTCAGGTGCACCATTCGAACAAACATATAATGATGCTTCACATAAACTTGGGGTTGTCCGTGGTCGAGTGGTCTCAGACTTGAAATCACATGTCCCTCACCGCTGTGGGTTCGATTCCCCATGGGGCCAGGACTGTTAAGTATGAGTATCAAGCTATCCAGCTTGCTTGCGGAACGTCGGTGGTTCTACTCAGGTGCGCGCCCGTGCACGAAAAAAATGCCCGGGTTTGCACCTGGGGTCTTCCTCCACCAATAAAAAGCTGGAATGTCGCCAAATGACCTTAGCTGTTGGTGCAACTATAAAATCAAGTTTAATGAATTCATATAAGATTTGATTGAATTCCGGCAAACGGTTTCTGAGAAAAAGTCGTCAGAAGCAAAATATAACGACGACGGACGACGGACGACGGACAGACAACGCACGGACGACGGACGAAGAGTGATTCCAAAACATCACATTGAGCCTTCGGCTCAGGTGATCAAAAACACTGACAGATGACAACGATTTTTGAATTTTGAAGTCCCGATGAGTTTCTTGCATTTGAGATTTACTAAAACATGGTAGAGAAGTCATTGATAATAGAGTATATTGTGCTAAAAATACAAAAACTATTAATTGTTAACACGGGTCTTTTAAAAAAATCCATCTATACATAGTCGTTTAACATATAAACAAGTGCACATAAAATGCAAAACGGTTATAATTTTTACTACATTATTACCGTATACACTCTTTATGGGACGGGCCTCATCCTTTGACAAAAAACTAATAATCTCAATTTTCTTGTGCAAATGTATTTCTAACAGCGATTTACAGTTACCTATAGAAATTCTCTCGCCCCCCGCCCCCCCCCCCCCCACCCCCAAATACAATAGGCTCGAAATGTGTCTTTAACAAGTGTAAAATTATGCACGAAGTACCTGAGGTGACGTTATCATGCATCTGCCTTGTACGCAATTAACATGGTTAAACACAGCCGTGTCAAGCCATAAATAAACTTCAAATATCGTGTAGAATTTCATTTTGCAGACTAATTAATAATTTAGGTTGTATTCGCAGTCATGACAAACTGTTTACAACACGATTTCAAGCCATCGATACTGAACAGTTCCCAAGACGTGCATACTTTACCGAGCAACATATGGCTAATGACTGAACATAATGAATGAGCGTCACGTTCGGCTTTAACATGATAAAATGGCACTCTGTCAATATGTGGATTTTAGGAAATTTGCCAACAATGGAATATGGTCATATATTTTTTTCTCAGAAGCAAAGCAGGTGACCTATCATTTTAATGCTGAAACATGATAAGTATAGACCTTACTAGCTGTGTACCAAATCTGAAAGTTGCTCATAGGAAAAAAATGAAGAAACCGAGCAACATATGGCTAATGACTGAACATAATGAATGCAAACACGAGGTGGATCAAACATTAATATCCTCGTACTGTGACATAAATCACATCAAAGGCTGTATTTTAGCGATATCATGTACTTTAATGCTTGGAATGAGTGTCATGTTCAGCTTTAAAATGATAAAATGGCACTCTGTCAATATGTGGATTTTAGGAAATTTGCCAACAATGGAATATGGATCATATATTTATCTTAAACTATCTCAGAAGCCATGACCTATCATTTTAACATGATTAGTATAGACCTTACTAGCTGTGTACCAAATCTTAACAAATTTGCTCAAAGGGGAAAAACATGAAGAAACTGTAGGAAATGTCCTTAAAAAGGATAGAGGTAACAGCAGGAGTGGTTGCTGATAATGCTTGACAGGAGACAATGTACATGCCTTAGACATACATTGACTATTGTCCAATCACATTCATTAATTGAATATAATATTGTTTAAAAAATATATTTATCGTTATTGTTATTCATGTTGCGTTTAAGAGCATGCTTTTTTTCTATTGCCCATTATTTATCCTAATGTATTTTTATGGATAAAACTGTGTTTACTTAGTGCTAAACATGCTTTGGATTAATATTAGCAGCTGTTCTTTCCGTAAACACGTTGATACGATGCAGTACAAATCTGTACATATTTTGTGATCGTGATAAATCAAACTGTTGTAAATTGTATTGATCAAAAACCGTACTTTATTACGTTCCGTACCCTTTATTTGAATGAAACTGATTCAGGGTATATACGAGTAATAAAGAAACTCTGAAGTATTCCTTCTGTGGATAATTTTCTTTTTTCTTTTTTAAGCGTTAATATTAATTTTGTCACGAGCATATTACAGTGCACTACATGTTAACATACGTTTATTTCAAGCTTGCTTTGCATCCTCTATTCAGTTTCTACTCGTTTTAATATAAATTAATGCAGACATTTGATCATTAAGAGTCCTTTTGCGTAAACGATACCACTATGCTACAATGCAAATCAAAATGTAAAGATCGATACAAAAGGCGAACAGGTAGTGTAGCATTCCCAGGGCACAGCTGTCAAACAAAAACAAGAAAAAACAAAACAATTAGGATGTAGGACGTGATTATAAAGTTACACAAGTCATACTAGTATAATGTTTCACATTACATGGTTCAAGCATTAACAGTATACCCTAACTAACCCCTTCTTCAAGAAGCGAAAGCGGGGTTAGCTGGGGTATGAAAAAAGCCTCAAGTTTGGCTTAAAAAGTTGGCGTGTTGTAAAATTTAAACATTTAATAGGTAATTATCAACAGATTATCGCATTTTTTCAGTAAAGCATGTTTTAAACGTGTTTTATTTTCGAAATATCCTTTATACAATCCTGCTAATATAAGCTTTCCCGTCGTTTAATGGAATTAATATTGACCACGTAATGAATTATGTTGTTGTCAAATTATTTTTTTAAACTGTGATGATCATAATGTATATACGTAACATTTTTAAACACGATTATTTATTCCAGGCGATATTTGGTATAGGGTTATTACCGAAATAACCCAACAGCATATACTCATCAGTTATTGACACATTACCGATTACTATAGGTAATCAGTCCATTCCTGCTTGACATTGGAGCAACCAATTCGTCAATCTCTGACCCTCGTTTACAGTTATTCAGACTCGAATATATACAGTTGTTGTACACACTGATATGGGCGTAATAGGTCGTCACAAATTAATCAGAAATGGTCATACACAGTCGGTGGTCAACACAACAGACATCCATACATGATCATTGGTTTGTATGATGTCATTATGTAAAAGGGATTACGACCTCGTTCATCATATTTAAATGATTGTTAGGGAAACGCTGATGGTGAATATTGCCAAAAGCAACATTACAAAACGATCGTGCTGGAAATCGTGAATCAGCGCGAATGACATCCAGAGTTATAATCTAAAATACACAGATATGTAACCGATTCGTCTGTACTTAATACATACTGAGCACTACATCGGAATCAACGACCACAGACAACAGGCGAAAGTAGCAGACAGCGTTATATTAAAGGGACACACAGCAATCTTGATATTTTTAAAACTCACGGCGTCCCGTTAGCTTTCCTCTTAACTTGCATTTGTTCAATCATTAATATTAATTGTTATAATAGTTGAAAGCAAATTATTTTTTTACATATAACTAACTTTTTACAATATTGCACCATTAACATATTTAAAGATTTGGTAATATAACGAAGAATATTGAATCTCAGTTTTTATTTATTTAATTGTATGCAAGCAGTTTTGATGTTTGTCCATGATCTTTCTTGTCGTGCCCTTAATGGTGTATTCTCTTACTGCTCTGGCTTCTGCCAAGTCATTGAGTACCTTCATTGTGGCTTTCTAGGCTATTTGTTTTTGTATTATATTTACACGAGCATATTTGTGTTTTACTTATATTGCCTATTGAGGTTATTGCCCTGTTGGTTAGAGATTAGATCATGGCGGGGATTTCTTTATTTACACTGTCCTGTTTTAATGGGATGACAGTAGGGTAAGTGTGAGGTTTGGTGCACCCTAGAACCGGTTTAAACCCCCAGTGGCCTACTTTGCAACTGACCGTTCCAAAGCGGTAGCCCTATCGTCAACCCTTTTGTGTTTGTGATGTTGTTTGCATTTTTTATTACTTTTGCCTTTTCGTTTGTCTGTTTGCGTGTTTGTTTTTGTGTTTTGTGGTTGACTGTCGTCCTTGAATGCTGCTTACCCTGTCCGATATTTTTATCCTTCTTCAAAGTCAAAATGACACAGTATAAGTAAACCGAGGAGATATTGTTAATGTTTGAATAAAACTCAAGATTGCCATGTGTCCCTTTAAAGCTGAAATAGATGCGATTTGATTCGTAGTCGCCCGGACTACATATATGTATCAGTAGTGATTTGTAGTGTCCCGACTACATATCAGTCCAATTTGCATATGTTGCTATGAATATTGGAATGTTGAATTTATGTATTGTAACATATCTGCAATAAAGTAGACTATCGCTTAAGCCGGTGCTAGGAGGCGTGATATGTGTTGCACTTACATTACCTCTCATGAACGGAAACAATAAAAACGAGCCTCTTACTTTTATCTCTTGTTTGCTTCCAAGAGATCGTCTTATACTGTATTTATTGACATTCACACGAGCGTTTGTTTAGTGCTGTATTACGGCCGTAAAAGGTCGCCCCGGATCCCCTTGTCAGTATTAATTGAAGATACGAACAAGTCATATATCACTAGTGTTACACATAACAATGATGTAGCATGACAACTTACAACGGGTGATCAAATATTTATGTTCTGATTGTTTAAACTTATTGCTGGATAGGCATATAGCTGCAGGAACAGATTAATGCTAAACCAAGCAATCCTGTAGTGGTTGCACACGTTTAAATGTGTGTGTTACGTTTCGGGTGGGGATGGTGGGGTTTCAGTGTTAATTTGTTTTCAACATATATTCCCCTTTATCTCAGGCTAAGAGGGGATCCATACCTGATGACGATACTGTATACAACATGTCAATAGTGTTATATACTGAGGGGAAAACGTTTAGCAAGTTTTTGTTGCACCCTGGGAATAATACATTTTTGGTTGTAAAATCAAGAAACTGCTGCCATAGACACACTAGTTTATTAAACACACATCATTCATAGTCGAACATCCTAATGACGTAACAAAAACATGAACTTTAGCCCGTAAAGTCCCAAAATGTCAGTATATCTTGCATACAGTATTATTTCGTCTAAAAAACTTGTTAAACTTTTTTCCATCAGTATATGTGTTACAGTTGCTTTTGTTTTCACTTCAACGGGTGTGAAACCAAATGGAGGTACTTCACATCAGTGAACTAGTGTTAATCCTCGTCATTTTATATTGTTTGTATTAACACGGAACAAGCAGATACCAGGCTTTGGGATAATCAACTTTTGCATGTCGATAATCGTTGACAAAGGAATCGTTTTTGATTATTTATTAATTATTTGAGGTGTTTTTTATCATGGGAGATAACTGTATCTTACACGAGACTACACCACCTTTTTCTGAAGCAAATACAGTATTTTAGTTACTTTTACTTTTACTTGATGTTACATGCATGTACTAATTACTTAATGGGATAAAACTGTCCATCATTTTTGTATCAAAGTCTCTAGAGATATCTCCTCCTCGGAATCAGAATTGCAATAGGAATTTGGCTGAACATCAACACTGATTTAATTTATTCTGATTTGTCTGGTGAGTTTTCCCTGTCAGGAACTGGGCAGACTATCATCATGTGGATGCAATTTCTTTATTTCACATGTACGAGTGATGTTTGTGTTACCATGTTAACCTTCTTCTTTATTGCAAATTGTCAGATACGTATCAAAGTCGGGACAATGGAGTATTATTTCGTTACAGTTAGAGCAAAAAAAGTATATTCTTCAATACTGTGTTGTAATACGACTTTCCGGTGAACAGTCCTCTGTTCAAATCGACTTATTATCTTAACCGTTCAACCAATGACATATTTATAACTTGTTATTACAGCTTTAAACACTCGTTTGCAGATACGTTGCAATAAAACAACATTTAAATCAGGATGTTCATATTTTTTGTCGAAATAATCTGAAATTAAAATAAATATGTTTTATTTAATCTATACTGCATGCTGCGTACAATTTTTGTTTTGAATCTAATCCAACATAATTGTTTTGTGCACGCATTCCAATAGATAGCCAATGCATGAGTTCGGTTTTGCATGTTTAAATGGACACAATGATAATCTTAAATATTTCAAAATCCGTTGGGTTCCTACAGTTTGTTCTACATACATGTATTTAACTTGCACATTTTCAAATTATTGTTAATAATTATTGTACAATCCAAAATATTGTTTTCATATTGCTAATTTATGAATAAATACTATATTTAAACATATTAAAATAGCGGAGACAAATTGAACATTCTAATTTGCATTTTTATTTTATTGAATTACAGTTATGTTGAAATTCAAACAATCTTCTGAATTTATTTTAATACAATTAATGGAAGTGAAACGTTTAAAGTTTGACTATTGTTAGAGACTGTCATGTGTCCTGCTAACTTTCAAAAATGAGAAAATATGGTAAAAGTACTTCCAGAATATTCATAAACAGTACTACATAATACACGCATGACGACAATACAATTATACGTATCGTCATTCTATTGCAAATTGCAAGTTAAAAGTATTAAGATATTTTCTTCAATACGATCTTGAATACGTTATGTATTTGGATTAAACCTTTAGTGTCCAGTTTATGTATTCATTTAAGTTTGAAAGGGGACGTGGACTTAGAAATTACGTCTGAATGCTTCACTTTTGAAGCCAAAATCATACATTATTATCGACATATTAGAAAATTTGAAAAACAAATAATACAGATGATAATAACGATACTGCTACAACTGCTGCTACATGCAATAATGCTACTACTTAAATACTGCTAACAATCATTATGGTAATAATACTAGCGCGTGCGTAAGTATAATTGTCAGAAATATGGTTTTACACGTCTGTGCAGTAACTATGTTTATGCGGGCGAAGCCCTCTTGCGGTAACGCCAGTATCAAAACTTGCTTGTTTTCAAACATAATACGGTTTTCTTTATTTTTCGATAACTTTCGCCCCGCCATTTTCAATCCATAGGCTGGACAGCAAATGAAGTTCGATTTTTTAGGAAAAAACGTAAAAGACGAGTCAATTTCGTACTTATATTTTTTTTTCTATTTTTTGTTTTAGGTATTTTTTTAGAGTTATAAGCGTAAGTGATACGCGTCGTTTTTAGAAAATATAACATTATGTGCAAACCATTTGAAAAACAACAATTTGATCGCAAGAGGGTTCACGTGGTCTCAAATGTATACAGTGATGACGTCAACAATTGGGTGATACTATTCGCCGGTTGATTTCCCGGTTACTACAGGGTTATATCACCGGTTAAAACCAAGTTGCAAAGTGATGGCACATGTACGGAGTGTGTTGATGTTTCTGATGGTTTAATGATCTATATTCCTTTGGACTAAAGAGAATTTAAACGTGTCATATATATAAGTTTAACGAGAAAGTAAAGTTTGTTAAACACGTGAATGTTTTTAATGTACAAACATTCTCCAACTCCCCTCCCCCTCCCCAGGATGTATATACTAAAAAAGACCCCATTTCCAATTGTGTGAGGTCACGACAGTGACCCGACATGCTAGGGTGTTTGAAAGTATAAAAAAAAATATAATAAGATCGGACAGGGAAAGAAGATCGGACAGGGAAAGTAGCATCCAAAGAGGACAGTCAACCACAAAACACAGAAACAAACACGCAAACAGAAAAACAAAAAGGCAAAAGCAATAATAAATTCAAACGACATCACAAACACAAAAGGGGTGACAATAAGGCTACCGCCTTGGAACGGTCAGTAGCAAAGTAGGCCACTGGGGTTTTAAACCGGTTCTAGGGTGCACTAAACTTCACACTATCCCTACTATCATCCCATTAAAACAGGACAATGTAAATAAAGAAATCCCCGCCATGATCTAATCTCTAACCAACAAGGCATCATCAATAGGCAATATAAGTAAAACACAAATATGCTCGTGTAAATATAATACAAAAAAACCATAGCCTAGAAAGCCACAATGAAGGTACTCAATGACTTGGCAGAAGCCAGAGCAGTAAGAAAATAAACCATTAAGGGCACGACAAGAATGATCATGGACAAACATCAAACGCCACCGTCCCAATGGGATTAGGTAGGCGTCATCATAGGGTCCACAGCCTGTCCGGTCATCGTACAATTAAAGAGGAAAGCATAGTGGCGAACTGTAAAAGAGTCCACCACCAAGCATGCAGTACGTTGAAAAATGATAGGGTCATAACCTCTTTTGATAAACTTTTTAACAAGTTTAACAAAGACAGTATGAAAGTGATCATGACCAAGAATCTTACGAAGTTTATAAATCACACCACCATAGAAGTCAGGTTGTGATAGTCCTTGTCGCAGAAGAGTCCTTAAATTACTTTTATATTTGGAGAGAAGATCAGGGTTACGATAATACAATTTTGCAAAGGTTTTATGAAGTTTATGGTAACGGTAACCCTGATTGAGTAACTTTTTAGTTATGGAAAGAAAGTCTTCAACTCGAGTACAAGCTCTTGCAAAACGAATAAGTTGAGGCACATACACCCAATAAGAAGTTGCTCGGGGAACATCCCCATCCACGTGGGGATAATTAACAATGTCGAAATTAAAATCATCTCTCTTGTCATCAATTTTGCTAATTATTTTACCATTTTCAATCGAGAGATCTAAATCATGAAAAGAAGCGTTATTATCAGGTATATTAGCTTTGTTAAGCTGAAGTTCTTTAGGATAAATATAATTAACCATAGTTGGAAAGAAAGGGTTGTCAATGTTCAATATGTCATCCAGATACCTAGAGGTGTCATTAAAGGCTTCAATAACATCTGCCTGTGTATCTGGTGAAAGACTCAACATGAAATCCCTTTCATAGCAAAATAAAAACAAATCTGCGAAAAGTGGTGCACAGTTCGTACCCATAGGGATGCCAAAAATTTGTCTATAAACTGTGGTTCCATACCTGACGAAAATATTATCTAATAGGAAGATGAGTGCTTCATAAACTTCATAGCAAGTCCACATATTATGCTTGTCTAAACTACCGTTAGTTAAAAACGCTTTTATATTATTACATGCCAAAAATGTAGTAATTTCTCTAGCTTATGTTTTTTTAATAATAGAAATTAGCTTGTCTTTAATAAGGTGATGTGGTAAGGTTGTATATAGTGTAGAGAAGTCATAAGTGCTTATTAATAAAACTTGACCTTTATTGAAAATTTTATCAAGAACGCCTCCTGAATTTTTTATAGACCAAAATAAATTAATCCCAGAGTTTTAATAAGTTGTATCACAATATATTTAATGTGATCTTTAACGGCAGTAAGACAAGAAGTTAAAATGTTGGAGATGTTTGTTGTGGTGCAGGCACTAGAATTCGAAATAAAGCGATCCTTATATGGATTTTTATGTAATTTAGGAATCCAGTACATAGTAGGCAGTTTATTTTGTTTATCGTTTACACCATCCTTGAAAGTAGTGCACCGAGTGATATGTGCGGAAACAACATCATCCTCACTAGACTTAACTGGAGTATACGAATTGGTGCTGCCGAGTTCCAGAGATAAAACATTGACGTAATGGAGACGTCAAACAATAATTACATTATTAGCTGCTTTATCTGCAGGAACTAAAACAAAGTTATTATGAAATTCCTGAATTCACGATTTTAAATTACGAAAGGAAAACCTAGGTCTCGGGGGAAGTAAAGAGGGGTAAGCATTATAAAAGTTAATACGTGTATCTATCATTTTCAGAATTGAGTTTTTCCAAGTAGAAAGTGAGTTTGGGTCCGCATGTTCTCTACGACAGCATTTGATACTAAAATCTTCAATGGAGTGGGCGATCTGGGCACGACAGACATTGACATCAATAGTTGAAGGTAATCTATATTTAGGACCTTTCGAAAACAAATGCCGAATACGTTTATCAATAATATCAAAATTACCAGTGATGACATGACCTGCTGGAGCATAGGACAATTTTGATGTGTTGCATTCACATTCCTTAGGAGTGTTATGTACTATATCAAGGTCAGAAACTTTTTTGTTGTAGTTGAAAATAATATTTCTAATAGGCTTTTTATACTTCTTACCACCCCCCCCCCCCACCCCCACTCCCACCACCAACACCACTACCATCCCCAAACACACCCTGATTTGATTTTAATCCTAGCTACCCTGATATGCGTTTTTCAGTGTTCCTCCACCACTCCCTACCCCTCACAAACATCGCAACCACCGCCAAACACTCTGGGTTTTTTTTTAAACCTAGCTACCCTGATATGCACTTTCCAGTGTTTCAGGGCCCTGGAAATCATCTTTCCACTCTTTGAATCCGGTACAATTTACACACAATTGAAAATAAAAGTATTTGTATAAAACATACTTAACATATATGGAAACATAACAATAAGGCTCAAATGACAAATTGTCAATGTCAAAAAGCAGATGCTTCATCCCGAGGTCATTTTTTTATCAGTGATAATGGCCACTGGGTCATATGCATTTACACAGATAAACACATAATACATAGTCAATATATTGTAGCATGGTCGGTGACATTTCCTTTGATGAAAATAGAGCATTGAATCGTTTAATTTAGGGTAACTAAAGGGGTGTGGCTATGCCATACTACAACTACCGGATATTGGAATTTAGAGTATGGTCACTATGACGTCACAGTGTTATTAAGTACACCATGCTCAAAAAAGATAGAGTCTGTCTCAGCTCGTTGGTTATTTAAACACCTCGATGGGCTACGCCCATCTCGGTGTTTATATAAGCCAACTCGCTCGACCATCTCGGTGTTTAAATAAGCCAACTCGCTGAGGCCAGAATTTATCTATTACTTAACACGTGTCTTATCAAAAGTAATTAAAACTGGATAAAAGTGTATCCACTTCATCATTACTCCCATCTGTGGCAATGCCATACCACTGAGATTTGCCCTTTGCATTAAACCTAGATCCAATATCGCTATTGAATAACATATTTGGAGGTGGGTAACATTACATTCGCTAACATAGTGGTCACTGATCTGATCAGGCCAGTTTTCTAACCCGTCTGAGCTCTCATAGATATAAATACTTTGGGCACGTTTGGTTAAGATATAATGACACATGAAGGGGCTAGAGTGTTCACAAGGCAAAGGTTAACGGACGGACGGACGGACGACGGACAACACGTCATCTCATTAGCTCTGCTGGCCTTTTGCCAAGAGAGCTAAACATCGTGTCGCCGTTCGTTGACCTGCATTTTATGTCTACACGACGCAATTGCCACTCTGATTTCCATAACGTTTAAACTACTGGATTACAAATATCGACGAGGTAATTCAGATTTTCTATGTCGTACGGAATAGAACAAGTCTGCATCATACAAACATACGACATCATCATAAGACGTAGCTGCAATAGTTAATGTTCTTTATAACGCATTTTGTAATGTCGGTCCTGTCTCATATTGAATGTATCAAACGTGTTGGATAACATTTATATGATGCTTGATGCAGCATCAAATCACTTAGCTTCGACAATCTTTTGGCTTTGCCTTGTTCATAGTGTGATACTTATTTGCTGTATAAGTGTGTTACAACATGCTACAGACCATTATAATTCCAAGTCTTCTAATGATATTTTCTGATCAGTTAATATTCAGAATAAATATTATCGTGGAATATTTAAATAATTTTAAACTCCTACTTGATTATTAAGTACACCAATTGGAATGTTATGGCACGTGTGTTTTAATAAATACTGAAACGATCCTCAAGTCAACATGTGTAAGTAATCATTTGTATTCCTTTGTTATATTGCCGTTGATTATATCGTATCATGGAGTTTTAATTTAATTGTATTTAAGTAGTCTATTAATTTAACATGTTTGTATTAAAAAACAATGTAATTTAGTTAAACTGTTAAACCGTTCTACTTCCGTATCTTAAACATACTAGCCACTGTGAAAGTAATAATCAATCGCCTCTTTGTTATTATAATAACATGTTGGCTCTGCCTTTATAGTTATAGCTTGGCAACAACATAAAAACAAAATAATATTAAACGTTACTTTTATCACAAACGTATTGTTCCTCACAGAGAAGATACGATAACACAAGTTTTCAAACAACTTTCCCACGTGTTTAAAATCGCGTATTTAGCAAAATATAATGTTTAAGCTAAGTGTACACATAGATTAACAATAGTAATACTGGTGTAATCAGACGATAATACCATGCTTCCGATACAATTTACATCTAAACGATAAATTCGGATATTTCACAGTATCACCTATTACGTAAACTGTTTCTATATGTTCAGGATTAGATGTATTGGTAAAGATACAAGCTGAGGGTTTAAATTATTTTGTAGTGGGGATTTTATAAGCCTTTTATTTTTAATACATGTAAGGCATCTGGTCAGGACTTTAGATAGATTAGTGTTCATGCCAAAGAATAGTAAATTCTTAAAATAGATCTACAATACTGATATGTTTACAGAGTTAATCTTCAAGGGTTTTTTGTTGTTTTTTTGCATTTTACTCGACGTCGAGTCGCCTTTTTATATTAGAATTCTAAATTCTCTATGCTGATGTTCACTCTTAATGTATTTTTTTCAATGCTGATTACCTACATTTTAATGCAGAAATAGTCTGCTTATTTGGAGATTTGTAAGATGTTGTAGATGTATATACATGCATGTACCATATTATCTAGATGCAAATTTCGAAATTACTTGTGGTTACATGTAATCGTTAACCAGTATGTATTAATGAATCAAACAAAATGGGTCAGTGTAGAAGACGTTTATCCTTCACAAACAGCAAGCCGGTAACAACACGCCCGTTTTCAGAATAAGCATATCTATTTACGTATTGCTTCCGTAATAGTGTGTCACTGGAAATAATCAACTATGATAATGTGTCGCCCTACTGCAATGAAAATAATTCATCGCATATTCTATACAGATTCTGGTATGATGTTAGTTCGATACCTTAAACATACGTTTCATCTATGTTTACACAATTGATATAGGCTAATTTACAATAATAACCATACTGTACAATCCATTTAATTAAGCTTGTGCAGTATGCAATATAGACCACATCAACATGACACACAAAGCCATACATTTGAATGACTGCAACAATGCAACACAGTTGCTTAAATAATGGAGCTTGCAGTATGCAGTAACGATGAGTTTATTAAATCTTTAACGAAAACAATGTACTCATTGTTTCAAAATGAACAAGAATGTCGATGCAGTACGTTTATGAGTTGATTGTAAATTATTTGAGTTAAATGTTATGTAAGTGGATTTTTGCACGAACATGTTTTGGGAACATGTTTTTGCTTAACCCTATTGCAAGGGACATAGCGTAGTGTGCATGTTGCAGCACTCGCCGGTTTTTCGAAATAGGTATAGTAAAAGCAAGTTTATAAGTTATGTCATACCAATCTGCCGGGCAATAAAGGTGAATCATACGGGTGAAATAAAGGGATGGAACAACATGTTATATCAATTTGTAAACTCACGAGTCTATTAATAGCTAAATCGGATTTCGGGCAACTTCTAAACCAAGACCTCGGTCTAAGCGTGTTTCGCCCACCGCGGCAAACGGGATATGAAATATGTTATTAAATGTGTGCTTAAATGATGTCCACCAAAGACAACACTTTATATGACAGGGTATCAAACAAATTAAAGCGAGGTAATCATAAAAAGTAAAGTTACTGAGGTTAAGTGGTTTAACAAGGGTGTAGTTTTGGGGAAATAATGCAAAATATGACCTTGATTTTGGTATTTTGTGTCCACCAATGCCAACAATACATATAACCAAGTATCAAAGAAATAAAGACAGGCATCCCATAAGGTTAACCCAGGTTAAGATTCTTAACCAAGGTTAAGCACCAAACAAAGGTTGAGTTTGGGAAAAATAACGCAAACTATGACCTTGATCTTGGTATTTGTTATCGTACAGCGTTGTCCACCAGTGCCAACATTGCATATGAACAAATATCAAAGACATTAAATGAGACAATCACATAAAGTTAACTGAGGTTAAGTTATCTAACCAAGGTTAAGTTTGAGGAAAATAACCCTAAATATGACATTGACTTAGGTTAATTTAGTCGTTAAGTGATGTCCACAAATCCCAGCAATACATATGACCATGTATCAAAGACATAAAGTGAGGCAATCACATAAAGTTAACTGAGGTTATGTTACCTAAGCAATGTTAAGTCTTGATAAAATAATACAAAATATGAGCTTGACCTTGGTAATTTGGGCAGTATGTCATGTCCCGTGACCCAACAAAGCATCTGACAAACGTTCAGAAATATTCGAGCAGTGGTTGTTGAGATATAGTTGAATTAAAATGTGGCCGTCACCGGAAAAGTGACTGCTATGTATCGCTACCCACTACCGTGGGCGAGACAAAAAAATGAACTGTATCGAACGTTTTTACGGATAGAGCTGGATGCCTTGTAGATTTGAGTTATTTTCCATTTAGATTGTTATGGGTGTATGTAATACACTACAGCATCCCTTTTAAAGAAAGCGTCCCCGAAAGCTATGGTAGTCTGCCAGAGCGTCGAATTTAGACGTGATCATATCGAGTATAATATCCCCGTATGGTGGTTTCGCATCTCAGTCACGACTGTTATCTTTTTTGTTGTATCTGATATGTGGATATGTGTATACGACTTCTTGTCACCTTGTCATATAGATATATAAAAAGAAAACGTCAATATAGTCAAGTATGGTATCAACAGAATATAAAGAAAGATAAAAATATCGGACAGGGAAAGCAGCATTCAAGGACGACAGTCAACCACAAAACACAAAAACAAACTCGCAAACAGACAAACGAGAAGGCAAAAGCAATAAAAAATGCAAACGACATCACTAACATAAACGGTTTGACAATAGGGCTACCGCCTTGGAACGATCAGTGGCAACAAAGGCCACTGGACGTTAAACCGGTTCTAGGGTGCACCAAACCTCACACTTACCCTACTTCATCCCACAGGACAGTGCAAATAAAGAAATCCCCGCCATGATCTAATCTCGAACCAACAAGGCAGCATCAATAGACAATATATTAATTAAAACTCAAATATGCTCGTGTAAATATAATACAAAAAAAAAAAATAACCTAGAAAGCCACAATGAAGGTACTCATTGACTTGGCAGAAGCCTGAGCAACAAGAGAATAAACCATTTAGGGCACGACAGGAAAGATCATAGACAAACATCAAACGCCACCGTCCCAATGGGCTTTAGGTAGGCGTCATCATAGGGTCCACAGCCTGTCGGTCATCGTAAAATAAAGAGGAAAGCATAGTGGCGAGCTGTAAAAGGGTCCACCATCAGGCATACAGTACGTTGCAAAATGATAGGGTCATAACCTCTTTTGATAAACTTTTTAAGAAGTTTAAAAAAGATAGTAAGAAAGTGATCATGACCACGAATCTTACGAAGTTTATAAATCACATCACCATAGAAGTCAGGTTGTGATTGTCCTTGTCGCAGAAGAGTCCTTAAATTACTTTTATATTTGGAGAGAAGATCAGGGTTACGATAATAAAATTTTGCAAAGGTTTTAAGAAGTTTATGGTAACGGTAACCCTGATTGAGTAGCTGTATAGTTATACAATGAATACGAATATTAAAGTCCTCAACTCGAGTACAAGCTCTTGCAAAACGAATAAGTTGAGACACATACACCCCATAACAAGTTGCTCGGGGAACATCCCCATCCAAGTGGGTAATTAACAATGTCAAAATTAAAATCATCTCTCTTGTCATAGATTTTGCTAATAATTTCACCATTTTCAATCGAGAGATCTAAATTAAGAACAGAAGCGTTATTATTGGTATGTTCATCTCAAACCTTACAACATCCCTCAACCTGATAGTTAAAGTTCGTTTGCTGGTGTGTCGTCTCAGGACTGATACATGTATAGCGTGTGATATGAAAATACACTTTCAATATTCTCTATAATATATTTCACTATTATACAAAAGCACTCAAGCAACATATAAATACTGAAAAGGAGATCCCTTGGAAGCAACTCACACAAACATGAAATTAAAGTATTAGACTCGGTTTTATTGAGTCTGTCTATACCGTTAAAACATCAAGACAAACGTTGAGTTGTTTTGAAACGAACACCTTGATTCAATTGGTTAAGTATAGTATTACATCACGCAATGTTAATTTATATGCGCGACATGCTGGACTACATTCTAATACACATTGACATGCGTTCGCATGTATGTTGTTATTTTGCATCATGATAAATCGTACTAAATATAGCATGTCCTCAAGACGTCCCTGTTCAGTGGTTTGAACACCTAACTGTACATTCGAAGTGTTCTGTAAATGATACTGTTACATGTGTACAGGAACTACTCGATATCGAAAAAGTAATTTCCCTATTTCACCAAGAGCTGGAGAACATAAAATGACAAATAAAGAAACGCCTAAAAAGTGGCGCGCGATTTAATTTTTATAGCGTCTTTAGCAACTTGTGATGAAGGGCACACAACGTTACAATTCCTTATCTTTAAAGTTGGAAACAAAGTGTTACAAACGACTATCTACCTGTATAAATTAAGCATCATTGTAATTGAAGAAGCCTGTTTAATTAAGTAAATAGCTTCAATGTGCTTGCTTGGACTATAAAACACAGCAATCATCCTTTCCAAAACGTTCGGAATGCGCTTACCTGCGTTTATAGCTAATATATACATGGTGTGATTACCCATTGAAAATGCCATTATAATAATATACATAATGGTGGCCTTTACAACACTCTGCCAGTGTTTAACTTTCTTTTTCTTCAAACAAACACATAAACAGCATACTATAATATAAACTGTAATTTCATGGTGCTGATCCTTATTTATGTACTGAACTTAATTACTAGACAGACCACACAAGTAAATCTCAAATAATCTGACTACGAGAATCGCCTCTTTTTATATTTTGTTTATACCTGGTCTACTCAATGTGCTAACACTAATATGCTTGTACCTATATTTATGAGATAACTCTATCTATGCTGCATTGCCTACTATGCCATTCACAAGATATTATTAAAAAACACATTTCTTAGAAATGAATTATGTTATATTCATGTGGTGGATAATTAACGAACTTGATTTAGCAACAAAGCAGAATAAGGCACATCTAATTACCGATTGACTCCTTATCTAAATTAACATTTGTGGGTTTTTTTCTTGATATAGTGTTATTTGAGTCTCTTTAGACAATACTTGAATGTGTCTTGATAGTGTTATCAACGGACAGAAAATAGGACCACAGTCACGAATGTTAAAGTCCTCAACTTACGGCAAGCTCCCAAACAAAAAAAACATGGATACGTAGGGAAACATATACCTAATGCTAGAGAGATATCTCTGTCCATGTGTGGAACATATTCACCATGTCAACGATCACAAATTATCTCTTTTTATTTATTCTATATTTTCAAAATAGATACTTAATATATGTGTATCGAACATACAATCTGGATTACTAGTTTCGGAATGGGTTGGGTACAATTATTAAAGGAGGAAAATATTATTGATAGCAGACCATAATGGGTTATTAATGTTCATATCATATTCCAGATAGCGTGATGTATTAACGGCGTTTGTAATATTTGCTTGTGTCTCTAAAAAATCAAGTTAACAAGGCAATCTCGTTCTGAGCAATTAATAACAAGGCATTCCCAGTCACTATCGTCGCGTATGACACACATCAGGTCAAGTCCACATAGTGTAATTGGCAATAACGACAGGATATTCTCACTTAGAACCCTTTGGTTTATACGTGTACACTACTTTGCATTTAAATATAGTTGTTCACATATCTAGTAGGTATTTCACAAACTTCAACACAAGTCAAGCTATTGGCAAAACAAGAGTTATAGTTAAGACTGGTAGATATACATACACCAAGATAAACATAATTACTCTACATCTTTAAGAAAATATTTGCTTTATACACTGTTGTACAAGGTCACCTAGTGTTACATGTTTTTCTAATGTTTGACTATACATACGAAACATATAAAAAACAATGCCAAATCAATCATCATCAAAAGGCAAAGTAATGGGTGTTTTGTCAATTGATATTATATAATACACACAATTTATTGCAGGATTGTTAATTGCAGTTAATAACTGCATAATTGAATAGTATGATACACTAAATGCGTATACGACTCAGGCATTCCACGAAATTTCTCGTAACATTGCTCGTCCAGAGTCTTAAATACTTTTCTTCAGATGGATCATAATCCTCTTTCATATCAGTACTTATTTTGTGTGAATAACCTATATATTATTTTTTTTTTCTGGTCTCTTCCAACAGAAGGTATGCTCTATTTTAGTACAATTGTTTACAGTTCGACAGTATAGTAGTTATAATTGAATATCTATATTGAGCACGACATAATGCGAGGTCCATTGCACAAGAAATGTGGGGTTCACTGGACAAGCAATGTGAGATTTTGTTTTGTTTGTCGACTACCAGTCGAAGGTTATATTTTGAATATATTTTGTCGTGCCCTTCGCCGTTTAATACTGACCTCACCTGACCTAAGCACAAACCTGGAATAACTCAGACTGAAGTGTGTGATTATGTACTGCCAACTGCCTTTTTAAATTTGTGTAGGAAAATAGCAGTCACAAAACTGACTGACAGGGTAATGGACAAACTGACAGATGGAATCCAACTTAAAATATCACCATTTTCTTCAACAAATGCTGATGAAATACAATTTTTTTCTACATAATACAATTATTGATTATAAAGACAAGTTATTATCGACTTAAACCAGTTTCGTGTGTTTATATCCTTCAACGCATACCTTTATATCATCCCAAATGTCTTGCGTGTCTATTTTTAACCAGCGTAAACCCCACACGTGTCTAATTGTTAATAATCTACATATCACAGATGCCCAACATTCATTCATTTACAAAGCAGAAGCAGGAGAATATATCTATGGGTACCCGAAGGCAGAAAGCGAAAGCTGTTTGTAGAAATGTATTTAAAGTATTCAGAATGTCCCCATATCACAAGGTTTTATCGTAGTTAATTTAAAATTAAAGTATAGATTAAAGTGCACTGTTTCAGATAAAGTATCTTAGGCAATGTTAATTATCGGGTATAATAACAGTAACATCTTAAACAAACTCATCAAAGAAAATGTATTTGCCACTAGGTCTCTTTTATGTAACTAAGCCTTTATATGTCGTTTGAACAGAAGAAATATGTGATTATTGAAATGCCGTGCGCCCGAAAAAACATTATATTTTAAAAACAGCTGTCTATAACAATAATTGCTCGTTCTTCTATCGGACACATTTTATTAAGTAGTTTAATAGCTATTAACATGGCTTACTAGATCATTATATTGCTGCTTTGGCTTCTGCTTTGTCTGAGTACTTGCTTTGAGACTTTGAGACTTCGTAGGTTTTTTTATATTCATATATACGTGATCATGCTTTTTCCTTTTGGCCTCCGATCGTTCAAAGGCGGTAGCCATAGTGCGTCAATTGATTTTTTTACTTCATTTTTAAAACGTCATTGGGGCTAACAAGGCAAATTTGCCATAATATAACGTGGTAATAATACTAGACCGTATGTCAAAAGCCCGTTGTAAACCTTCCCTTGACATCGCTGCAGGTTCGAATCCCACTGGGAGCTCGACTTGCAAGTGAGGAAATGCCGATTCTTACGAGTGGCAGAAGGTGTACAGTACTGGTTCTACCCAGGAAAAGTGAGTGGTATGCCTCCACCAAAACAAAAAATCGACCGTCATAATTCATATAACCTTAAATGTGTTGAAAATGACGTAAAACACCATACGCATAAATAAAAATAAACGATTTGTGTTAATCAAGATCAAACCAAACGCATGCGTTAATTATATTTACTACGTTAAATACTGATTCAAACATCTTACGTTTACTGATTACTTGGAGGTTGATGATGTTATGTTAAAACATCAACATGTGAGTTCATGCTGTGTATTTGTAATTTGAATATTGTATCTGCGATGTGGATATTGCATTTATGGCCGGTGTCATAATATATGTATACATATATGATTTGTTTGGCCATATCTGTAATCATGCTACGCCATGTTTGTTGTTTGTATGTGCCATATGCATTACGGGCAATTATTTGAAAATGCAGGTTTTTGTTTAGCCCATGCATGTTATTGTTTGAGATCAGTTTGTGTTTTGGAACTGACGTTTACTTTTTTACCATCTTTGAATGTCATGAACATCCAACTATCCACACGCTCATACTTGCTCAAATGCATGCATGAGTGTAGTGCTATCAGTGGGATTGAAAAGTATTAAATATTATGAATACGTGTAAACAAGAGAAAGTGATTGCTTTTCTATAATTTACAAGAACTCTCTTCGAATGTGTGTCTGTATGAATAGTGTATGGGCTGTAAAGGGACATATGACAATCTTGAAGTTGTTATCACTAATTAAAAATTACCATCTGGATTAATTATAAAATTATTATTTTGATTTTACTATGAACCTGATTGCATATTAACTAAAGTTTTAAGTTCTCGCATTGTCTTCATTTTTTTTTACATAATGTTGAATATACGTATTATTCATTCAAAGTTATCACCAGTTAGTGATATGAAAAAACAAGAATTTCTTTCAACTATTGTTATAAGTATAATTTATGAATGAAACAATGCAAGATTTGAAGAAAACATTCCAAAAGGCAGCGCGTTTTATAAAACAACAACAACAGCAAAAAAAAGGAAATATCCCATAAAAGCGAGATTGCCGTGTGTCCCATTAACGTCGCTTACACTGTGTGTACTTGTAGAATATATCTGCATATTTCGGTCCTGATACATTCAGGATATAGTAGTCTTGAACTCCTAAAGCGACAATGACCATATTTGTTTGCTTATAAACACAAAATAATTACGTTGTCTAACATTACACACCAACAATTTTTGAATATTTACTAAATAAAGACAAAGACGTACTTCAAAATCAGTGCAACAACATATAATTATGGCTCCGTGAGTTTGAACTCGTAGTCCAATAGCATTACGCTCGCGGGTAACAATAGGCCTAACTGAGTTAAACGGCCCACGTGTAAAATCTAATGCGCTAACGGATGTCGGGTGATCAGCAAATTCAATAAAACTTATTCTGCTACATTTTTCTCTTGTTTGTGTTTGTTGCTTCCAAGGGATCATCATTTCAGTAGTTACTGACATTCACACTAAAGTTTGTTTAGTGGTGTGTGGCGGCCGTAAAAAAATCATCCCGACTACAAATCAGTAGTGTTATAATTACTTACTGGTCCTTTGGGATCATCAAGCCCATTTGTGTTGCTTTAAAGTCGAATATCGCTTTAGCCGGTGCTAGGAGGCGTGAGAGGTGTCTCATCTTATAATAACCTCACATGGACAGACTCAATAAAACCGAGTCTGCTACTTGTCTCTTGTTTGCGATTATTGCTTCCAAGAGATCACCTATTCAGTATTTATAAATATTGCTGGACCCCAGTGTTCACAAACAATAAATGGAACTTTTTTTTTTCAAACTCACGAATGTATTACTACATACTTATTTGGGTCTATGCTCATGTTTTCCTGTATACATTGAACGGAATAAAAATCAGACATTTATTTGGTTATGCTCAATATCTGCTTACTTACGGACAGTGTTCCTTTGATGTATTTAAAAAGTGTATGTAATTTAAATGAACCGTCTTTAACAGTACTGAAATAAATAGCTATTACCACCGTAAATCGGAACATAGCAACCGCAAACAATAAATCGGTCTAAAGTGGAGACATGTTTGGTTTCAGCTAACATTTGCAAATGTCATTAACGCTTCGTTGCTGTTTATTCATGTTGTTATATGGATCACTCACTCTTAATCAAACAAGTAATGAGTATCACTTCTGACTCTGTACCCAATACTCTTCAAATCTTAAAACATATTTATGATAGAGCATACTGAACGTGATTTACGTGGCATTTTGTTCATTATTATTTGTCCTATCTGGTAACAGTATTGATTTCACGGCAATCGCAGGCAGATTTCAGATAACTTGCACTTAAATAATCTATACATATTCATATTGGTTTTTAAAGTTTATACATCGAAAAACATAAAATCCTTTAGGTTTTTGACTAAATCGCACGAATTTATCTCAATATGTCTGAGATAAAAAAACACAAACATTGATTCGGATATTTGCTTGTGCGTTATTAGCAAATTGACATAACAAAATAAGAATTGTATCAAATAAGACATATCTTGTAAATCTTTTTCTCTGTTATTGCATTAATTTAACTGTTATTCCGAATGTACACATATTTCAAGGTAATAGTCACTGATGTTATGAAACTTTGAATGTGTGTAACGTAACATTATTTAATTATGGTTTAGGTCAATACAAACTGCCAGCCGCCCATCCGTTGATGGTGTAATCATATTGTACAGATTAAGCGATGTTTATTTGTTTTACTTTATCCTGCACCTGTTTAAGTATTAATATATATCTTTGAATATTCCAACACAACAAAATGATGTAAATCAAGATGAGATGTCTCACCTGATAGTGGATATAAATGTGTACATCTATCAGGCCGTCACTCGTTCACATGTTTGTGCCTGGACATCATTTACAGCACAGCACCTCCATATAGT
>JAWPHD010002502.1:0-253922 GCA_037043455.1 Cyrtodaria siliqua | reverse complement strand
ATTGCCTCCAGTAGAATGAACCCAACCCCAGGTTTCCAGTGTATATTACACATATTGCCTCCAGTAGGATTTGAACCCAACCCAAGGTTTCCAGTGTATATTACACATATTGCCTCCAGTAGAATTTGAACCCAACCCCAGGTTTCCAGTGTATATTACACATATTGCCTCCAATACGATTTGAACCCAACCCAAGGTTTCCAGTGTATATTACACATATTGCCTCCAGTAGGATTTGAACCCAACCCCAGGTTTCCAGTGTTTATTACACATATTGCCTCCAATAGGATTTGAACCCAACCCCAAGGTTTCCAGTGTATATTACACATATTGCCTCCAGTGGGATAAACCCAACCCCCCGTTTCCAGTGTATATTACACATATTGCCTCCAGTAGGATGAACCCAGCCCCAGGTTCCCAGTGTATATTACACATATTGCCTCCAGTAGAATGAACCCAACCCCAGGTTTCCAATGTATATTACACATATTGCCTCCAGTAGGATTTGAACCCAACCCAAGGTTTCCAGTGTATATTACACATATTGCCTCCAGTAGAATTTGAACCCAACCCCAGGTTTCCAGTGTATATTACACATATTGCCTCCAATACGATTTGAACCCGACCCAAGGTTTCCAGTGTATATTACACATATTGCCTCCAGTAGGATTTGAACCCAACCCCAGGTTTCCAGTGTATATTACACATATTGCCTCCAATAGGATTTGAACCCAACCCCAAGGTTTCCAGTGTATAATACACATATTGCCTCCAATAGGATTTGAACCCAACCTCAGATTTCCAGTGTATATTACACATATTGCCTCCAGTAGGATTTGAACCCAACCCCAAGGTTTCCAGTGTATATTACACATATTGCGTCCAATAGGATTTGAACCCAACCCCAGGTTTCCAGTGTATATTACACATATTGCCTCCAGTAGGATTTGAACCCAACCCCAAGGTTTCCAGTGTATATTACACATATTGCCTCCAATAGGATTTGAACCCAACCTCAGGTTTCCAGTGTATATTACACAAATTGCCTCCAGTAGGATGAACCCAACCCCCCGTTTCCAGTGTATATTACACATATTGCCTCCAGTAGGATGAACCCAGCCCCAGGTTTCCAGTGTATATTACACATATTGCCTCCAGTAGGATTTGAACCCCAACCCCAGGTTTCCAGTGTATATTACAAATATTGCCTCCAGTAGGATTTAAACCCAACCCCAGGTTTCCAGTGTATATTACACATACGCCTCCAGTAGGATTTGAACCCAACCCCAGGTTTCCAGTGTATATTACACATACGCCTCCAGTAGGATTTGAACCCAAACCCAGGTTTCTAGTGTATATTACACATATTGCCTCCAGTGGGATAAACCCAACCCCCCGTTTCCAGTGTATATTACACATATTGCCTCCAGTAGGATGAACCCAGCCCCAGGTTCCCAGTGAATATTACACATATTGCCTCCAGTAGAATGAACCCAACCCCAGGTTTCCAGTGTATATTGCACATACACCTCCAGTAGGATTTGAACCCAACCCCAGGTTCCCAGTGTATATTACACATACGCCTCCAGTAGGATAAACCCAACCCCAGGTTTCCAGTGTATATTACACATATTGCCTCCAGTAGGATTTGAACCCAGCCCCAGGTTTCCAGTGTATATTACACATATTGCCTCCAGTAGGATTTGAACCCAACCCCAGGTTTCCAGTGTATATTACACATATCCTCCAGTAGGATGAACCCAACCCCAGATTTCCAGTGTATATTACACATACACCTCGAGTAGGACTTGAACCCAAACCCAGGTTTCCAGTGTATATTACACATATTGCCTCCAGTAGGATTTGAACCCAACCCCAGGTTTCCAGTGTATATTACACATACGCCTCCAGTAGGATTTGAACCCAACCCCAGGTTTCTAGTGTATATTACACATATTGCCTCCAGTGGGATAAACCCAACCCCCCGTTTCCAGTGTATATTACACATATTGCCTCCAGTAGGATGAACCCAGCCCCAGGTTCCCAGTGTATATTACACATATTGCCTCCAGTAGAATGAACCCAACCCCAGGTTTCCAGTGTATATTGCACATACACCTCCAGTAGGATTTGAACACAACCCCAGGTTCCCAGTGTTTATTACACATACGCCTCCAGTAGGATAAACCCAACCCCAGGTTTCCAGTGTATATTACACATATTGCCTCCAGTAGGATTTGAACCCAGCCCCAGGTTTCCAGTGTATATTACACATATTGCCTCCAGTAGGATTTGAACCCAACCCCAGGTTTCCAGTGTATATTACACATATCCTCCAGTAGGATGAACCCAACCCCAGGTTTCCAGTGTATATTACACATACACCTCGAGTAGGACTTGAACCCAAACCCAGGTTTCCAGTGTATATTACACATATTGCCTCCAGTAGGATTTGAACCAAGCCCCAGGTTTCCAGTGTATATTACACATATTGCATCCAGTAGGATTTGAACACAACCACAGGTTTCCAGTGTATATTACACATATCCTCCAGTAGGATGAACCCAACCCCAGGTTTCCAGTGTATATTACACATATTGCCTCCAGTAGGATTTGAACCCAACCCCAGGTTCCCAGTGTATATCACACATACGCCTCGAGTAGGACTTGAACCCAAACTCAGGTTTCCAGTGTATATTACACATATTGCCTCCAGTAGGATGAACCCAACCCCAGGTTTCCAGTATATATTACACACATACCTCCAGTAGGATTTGAACCCAGCCCCAGGTTTCCAGTGTATATTACACATATTGCCTCCAGTAGGATAAACCCAACCCCAGGTTTCCAGCGTATATTACACATACGCTTTTAGTAGGATTTGAACACAACCCCAGGTTCCCAGTGTTTATTACACATACTCCTCCAGTAGGATAAACCCAACCCCAGGTTTCCAGTGTATATTACACATATTGCCTCCAGTAGGATTTGAACCCAGCCCCAGGTTTCCAGTGTATATTACACATATTGCCTCCAGTAGGATTTGAACCCAACCCCAGGTTTCCAGTGTATATTACACATATCCTCCAGTAGGATGAACCCAACCCCAGGTTTCCAGTGTATATTACACATACACCTCGAGTAGGACTTGAACCCAAACCCAGGTTTCCAGTGTATATTACACATATTGCCTCCAGTAGGATTTGAACCAAGCCCCAGGTTTCCAGTGTATATTACACATATTGCATCCAGTAGGATTTGAACCCAACCACAGGTTTCCAGTGTATGTTACACATATCCTCCAGTAGGATGAACCCAACCCCAGGTTTCCAGTGTATATTACACATATTGCCTCCAGTAGGATTTGAACCCAACCCCAGGTTCCCAGTGTATATCACACATACGCCTCGAGTAGGACTTGAACCCAAACTCAGGTTTCCAGTGTATATTACACATATTGCCTCCAGTAGGATGAACCCAACCCCAGGTTTCCAGTATATATTACACATATACCTCCAGTAGGATTTGAACCCAGCCCCAGGTTTCCAGTGTATATTACACATATTGCCTCCAGTAGGATAAACCCAACCCCAGGTTTCCAGCGTATATTACACATACGCTTCCAGTAGGATTTGAACCCAACCCAAGGTTCCCAGTGTATATTACACATATTGCCTCCAGTAGGATTTGAACCCAACCCCAGGTTTCCAGTGTATATTACAGCCTCCAGTAGGATTTGAACCCAACCCCAGGTTTCCAGTGTATATTACACATATTGTCTCCAGTAGGATTTGAACCCAACCCCAGGTTTCCAGTGTATATTACACATATCCTCCAGTAGGATGAACCCAACCCCAGGTTTCCAGTGTATATTACACATATTGCCTCCAGTAGGATTTGAACCCAACCCCAGGTTTCCAGTGTATATTACACATACGCCTCGAGTAGGACTTGAACCCAAACCCAGGTTTCCAGTGTATATTACACATATTGCCTCCAGTAGGATTTAAACCCAACCCCAGGTTTCCAGTGTATATTACACATATTGCCTCCAGTAGGATTTAAACCCAACCCCAGGTTTCCAGTGTATATTACACATATTGCCTCCAGTAGGATTTGAACCCAGCCCCAGGTTTCCAGCGTATATTACACATATTGTCTCCAGTAGGATTTGAACCCAACCCCAGGTTCCCAGTGTATGTAACACATATTGTCTCCAGTAGGATTTGAACCTAACCCTAGGTTTCCAGTGTATATTACACATATTGCCTCCAGTAGGATTTGAACCCAACCCCAGGTTCCCAGTGTATATCACACATACGCCTCGAGTAGGACTTGAACCCAAACTCAGGTTTCCAGTGTATATTACACATATTGCCTCCAGTAGGATGAACCCAACCCCAGGTTTCCAGTATATATTACACACATACCTCCAGTAGGATTTGAACCCAGCCCCAGGTTTCCAGTGTATATTACACATATTGCCTCCAGTAGGATAAACCCAACCCCAGGTTTCCAGCGTATATTACACATACGCTTTTAGTAGGATTTGAACACAACCCCAGGTTCCCAGTGTTTATTACACATACTCCTCCAGTAGGATAAACCCAACCCCAGGTTTCCAGTGTATATTACACATATTGCCTCCAGTAGGATTTGAACCCAGCCCCAGGTTTCCAGTGTATATTACACATATTGCCTCCAGTAGGATTTGAACCCAACCCCAGGTTTCCAGTGTATATTACACATATCCTCCAGTAGGATGAACCCAACCCCAGGTTTCCAGTGTATATTACACATACACCTCGAGTAGGACTTGAACCCAAACCCAGGTTTCCAGTGTATATTACACATATTGCCTCCAGTAGGATTTGAACCAAGCCCCAGGTTTCCAGTGTATATTACACATATTGCATCCAGTAGGATTTGAACCCAACCACAGGTTTCCAGTGTATGTTACACATATCCTCCAGTAGGATGAACCCAACCCCAGGTTTCCAGTGTATATTACACATATTGCCTCCAGTAGGATTTGAACCCAACCCCAGGTTCCCAGTGTATATCACACATACGCCTCGAGTAGGACTTGAACCCAAACTCAGGTTTCCAGTGTATATTACACATATTGCCTCCAGTAGGATGAACCCAACCCCAGGTTTCCAGTATATATTACACATATACCTCCAGTAGGATTTGAACCCAGCCACAGGTTTCCAGTGTATATTACACATATTGCCTCCAGTAGGATAAACCCAACCCCAGGTTTCCAGCGTATATTACACATACGCTTCCAGTAGGATTTAAACCCAACCCAAGGTTCCCAGTGTATATTACACATATTGCCTCCAGTAGGATTTGAACCCAACCCCAGGTTTCCAGTGTATATTACAGCCTCCAGTAGGATTTGAACCCAACCCCAGGTTTCCAGTGTATATTACACATATTGTCTCCAGTAGGATTTGAACCCAACCCCAGGTTTCCAGTGTATATTACACATATCCTCCAGTAGGATGAACCCAACCCCAGGTTTCCAGTGTATATTACACATATTGCCTCCAGTAGGATTTGAACCCAACCCCAGGTTTCCAGTGTATATTACACATACGCCTCGAGTAGGACTTGAACCCAAACCCAGGTTTCCAGTGTATATTACACATATTGCCTCCAGTAGGATTTAAACCCAACCCCAGGTTTCCAGTGTATATTACACATATTGCCTCCAGTAGGATTTAAACCCAACCCCAGGTTTCCAGTGTATATTACACATATTGCCTCCAGTAGGATTTGAACCCAGCCCCAGGTTTCCAGCGTATATTACACATATTGTCTCCAGTAGGATTTGAACCCAACCCCAGGTTCCCAGTGTATGTAACACATATTGTCTCCAGTAGGATTTGAACCTAACCCTAGGTTTCCAGTGTATATTACACATATTGTCTCCAGTAGGATATGAACCCAACCCAAGGTTTCCAGTGTATATTACACATATTGCCTCCAGTAGGATTTAAACCCAACCCCAGGTTTCCATCGTATATTACACATATTGTCTCCAGTAGGATTTGAACCCAACCCCAGGTTCCCAGTGTATATTACACATATTCCCTCCAGTAGGATTTGAACCCAACCCCATGTTTCCAGTGTATATTACACATATTGCCTCCAGTAGGATTTGAACCCAACCCCAGGTTTCCAGTGTATATTACACATATTGCCTCCAGTAGGATTTGAACCCAACCCCAGATTCCCAGTGTATATTACACAAATTGCCTCCAGAAGGATTTAAACCCAACCCCAGGTTCCCAGTGTATATTACACATATGCCCCCAGTAGAATTTGAACCCAACCCCAGGTTTCCAGTGTAAATTACACAAATTGCCTCCAGTAGGATTTAAACCCAACCCCAGGTTTCCAATGTATATTACACACATTGCCTCCAGTAGGATAAACCCAACCCCAAGTTCCCAGTGTATATTACACATATTGCCTCCAGTAGGATTTGAACCCAACCCCAGGTTCCCAGTGTATATTACACAAATTGCCTCCAGTAGGATTTAAACCAAACCCCAGGTTTCCAATGTATATTACACATATTGCCTCCAGTAGGATCTGAACCCAACAACCCCAGGTTCTCAGTGTATATTGCACATATTGCCTCCAGTAGGATTTGAACCCATCCCCAGGCTTCCAGTGTATATTACACATATTGCCTCCAGTAGGATTTGAATCCAACCCCAGGTTCCCAGTGTATATTACACATATTGCCTCCAGTAGGATTTGAACCCAACCCCAGGTTCCCAGTGTATATTACACAAATTGCCTCCAGTAGGATTTAAACCCAACCACAGATTTCCAGTGTATATTACACATATTGCCTCCAGTAGGATTTGAACCCAACCCCAGGTTCCCAGTGTATATTACACATACGCCTCCAGTAGGATTTGAACCCAACCCCAGGTTCCCAGTGTATCTTACACAAATTGCCTCCAGTAGGATTTGAACCCAACCGCAGGTTCCTAGTGTAAATTACAGCCTCCAGTAGGATAAACCCAACCCCAGGTTTCCAGTGTATATTACACATACGCCTCCAGTAGGATTTGAACCCAACCCCAGGTTCCCAGTGTATATTACACAAATTGCCTCCAGTAGGATTTAAACCCAACCCCAGGTTCCCAGTGTATATTACACATACGCCTCCAGTAAGATTTGAACCCAACCCCAGGTTCCCAGTGTATATTACACATATTGCCTCCAGTAGGATTTGAACCCAACCCCAGGTTCCCAGTGTATATTACACATATTGCCTCCAGTAGGATTTGAACCCAACCCCAGGTTCCCAGTGTAAATTACAGCCTCCAGTAGGATTTGAACCCAACCCCAGGTTCCCAGTGTATATTACACAAATTGCCTCCAGTAGGATTTAAACCCAACCCCAGGTTTCCAGTGTATATTACACATACGCCTCCAGTAGGATTTGAACCCAACCCCAGGTTCCCAGTGTATATTACACATATTGCCTCCAGTAGGATTTGAACCCAACCCCAGGTTCCCAGTGTATATTACACAAATTGCCTCCAGTAGGATTTAAACCCAACCCCAGGTTCCCAGTGTATATTACACATACGCCTCCAGTAGGATTTGAACCCAACCCCAGGTTCCCAGTGTATATTACAAATATTGCCTCCAGTAGGATTTGAACCCAACCCCAGGTTCCCAGTGTATATTACACATACGCCTCCAGTAGGATTTGAACCCAATCCCAGGTTCCCAGTGTATATTACACATATTGCCTCCAGTAGGATTTGAACCCAACCCCATGTTTCCAGTGTATATTACACATACGCCTCCAGTAGGATTTGAACCCAACCCCAGGTTTCCAGTGTATATTACACATATTGCCTCCAGTAGGATTTGAACCTAACCCCAGGTTTCCAGTGTATATTACACATATTGCCTCCAGTAGGATTTGAACCTAACCCCAGGTTTCCAGTGTATATTACACATATTGCCTCCAGTAGGATTTGAACCTAACCCCAGGTTTCCAGTGTATATTACACATATTGCCTCCAGTAGGATTTGAACCCAACCCCAGGTTTCCAGTGTATATTACACATATTGCCTCTAGTAGGATTTGAACCCAACCCCAGATTCCCAGTGTATATTACACAAATTGCCTCCAGTAGGATTTAAACCCAACCCCAGGTTCCCTGTGTATATTACACATATGCCCCCAGTAGAATTTGAACCCAACCCCAGGTTTCCAGTGTAAATTACACAAATTGCTTCCAGTAGGATTTAAACCCAACCCCAGGTTTCCAATGTATATTACACACATTGCCTCCAGTAGGATAAACCCAACCCCAGGTTCCCAGGGTATATTACACATATTGCCTCCAGTAGGATTTGAACCCAACCCCAGGTTCCCAGTGTATATTACACAAATTGCCTCCAGTAGGATTTAAACCCAACCCCAGGTTTCCAATGTATATTACACATATTGCCTCCAGTAGGATCTGAACCCAACAACCCCAGGTTCTCAGTGTATATTGCACATATTGCCTCCAGTAGGATTTGAACCCAACCCCAGGCTTCCAGTGTATATTACACATATTGCCTCCAGTAGGATTTGAATCCAACCCCAGGTTCCCAGTGTATATTACACATATTGCCTCCAGTAGGATTTGAACCCAACCCCAGGTTCCCAGTGTATATTACACAAATTGCCTCCAGTAGGATTTAAACCCAACCACAGATTTCCAGTGTATATTACACATATTGCCTCCAGTAGGATTTGAACCCAACCCCAGGTTCCCAGTGTATATTACACATACGCCTCCAGTAGGATTTGAACCCAACCCCAGGTTCCCAGTGTATATTACACAAATTGCCTCCAGTAGGATTTGAACCCAACCGCAGGTTCCTAGTGTAAATTACAGCCTCCAGTAGGATAAACCCAACCCCAGGTTTCCAGTGTATATTACACATACGCCTCCAGTAGGATTTGAACCCAACCCTAGGTTCCCAGTGTATATTACACAAATTGCCTCCAGTAGGATTTAAACCCAACCCCAGGTTCCCAGTGTATATTACACATACGCCTCCAGTAGGATTTGAACCCAACCCCAGGTTCCCAGTGTATATTACACATATTGCCTCCAGTAGGATTTGAACCCAATCCCAGGTTCCTAGTGTATATTACACATATTGCCTCCAGTAGGATTTGAACCCAACCCCAGGTTCCCAGTGTAAATTACAGCCTCCAGTAGGATTTGAACCCAACCCCAGGTTCCCAGTGTATATTACACAAATTGCCTCCAGTAGGATTTGAACCCAAACCCAGGTTTCCAGTGTATATTACACATACGCCTCCAGTAGGATTTGAACCCAACCCCAGGTTCCCAGTGTATATTACACATATTGCCTCCAGTAGGATTTGAACCCAACCCCAGGTTCCCAGTGTATATTACACAAATTGCCTCCAGTAGGATTTAAACCCAACCCCAGGTTCCCAGTGTATATTACACATACGCCTCCAGTAGGATTTGAACCCAACCCCAGGTTCCCAGTGTATATTACACATATTGCCTCCAGTAGGATTTGAACCCAACCCCAGGTTCCCAGTGTATATTACACATACGCCTCCAGTAGGATTTGAACCCAACCCCAGGTTCCCAGTGTATATTACACATATTGCCTCCAGTAGGATTTGAACCCAACCCCATGTTTCCAGTGTATATTACACATACGCCTCCAGTAGGATTTGAACCCAACCCCAGGTTTCCAGTGTATATTACACATATTGCCTCCAGTAGGATTTGAACCTAATTCCAGGTTTCCAGTGTATATTACACATATTGCCTCCAGTAGGATTTGAACCTAACCCCAGGTTTCCAGTGTATATTACACATATTGCCTCCAGTAGGATTTGAACCTAACCCCAGGTTTCCAGTGTATATTACACATATTGCCTCCAGTAGGATTTGAACCCAACCCCAGGTTCCCAGTGTATATTACACAAATTGCCTCGAGTAGGATTTAAACCCAACCCCGGGTTTCCAGTGTATATTACACATACACCTCCAGTAGGATTTGAACCCAACCCCAGGTTCCCAGTGTATATTACACATATTGCCTCCAGTAGGATTTGAACCCAACCCCAGGTTTCCAGTGTATATTACACATATGCCTCCAGTAGAATGAACCCAACCCCAGGTTTCCAGTGTATATTACAGCCTCCAGTAGGATTTGAACCCAACCCCAGGTTTCTAGTGTATATTACACATATTGCCTCCAGTAGGATAAACCCAACCCCAGGTTTCCAGTGTATATTACACATACGCCTCCAGTTGGATTTGAACCCAACCCCAGGTTTCCAGTGTATATTACACATATTGCCTCTATTAGGATTTCATCCCAATCCCAGGTTTCCAGTGTATATTACACATATGCCTCCAGTAGGATTTGAACCCAATTACTGTTATACACATATTGTAATTTTTTGGTTAATATTGGATGAAAATAGAAACCAGGTCAAACAATGTGTTTTGTTTTCAATTCAGTGTCAAATAACTTCCTCCAATACCATCAGATATTCCTGATTGAAGAACCTTCCAAGAGCTGTTTATTATATACACATTCTGTTTGATTTCGATCACAGGCATCCGGCACAGAGCTAGGATAGTAAAATATGGACTTATCGTGATTAAAATATTAATTGATTTCTGGACTAAAACAATGTTTATATACATGTATATATATACATATTACATTGTATATGCTTCAAGGTATGGAACTCCTAAAATGGCCAAAAAAACACCAACAATTCTATACTAGTTGTTATTTAGCGGTATGTGAGATAGCCTGGGCAGCATAACCTGCTCATGTCACAAGAAAAATTATATATACATGTATAAGGAATAAAACATAAATTGTCATTCAATCTCTCGTCCTTTTTCTGTACCAGAAAATCAAAAGTGCCAACTTGAGTGAATTTCAGTTTAATGACAAGAAGATGGCACGGCCGGTACTATCTATAATCCATGGCGGCATGCGTTAAAAACGACTGAATACTACTGGAATGATTAACTAGAACGCATACCTGAAGCGCCGAGACTGAAAGTTGTCGCGGAGGCTATGAATTTCAATAATTTCAAGAGCGAACGTATATTGACCCGCAGGTATTCATTGAATGTGGCTAACCGTACGGGCGGACGACGGACAACACGTCATCCCATAAGCTCGCCTGGCCAGTAGAGCCGAAAAATAAAATACCTACCGTTTTGTCAGGGCGTCAAAATAGGAACCGATTTGAAACAATATCTGATTCGTATTAAAACAACTTATTTTCAAAGGGTGTATTGGACGGTTGCTTTTTATGAATTCTACACTTACTGTTGGACATTTAATCGCATCTCCTTTTATATATTAATCAAACAAACCCAAAACAATTAAGAAATTAAAATCGTTCGGATGCGAGTAATTAAATCACTCGTGCTAACGCACTCGTGATTTAATTACTACGCATCCGAACTCCTAACTGTATTTTATTCACCGATAAAGTACATGTACGTATTTATTATTTCGATTCTAACACAACAATCACCCCATTGTTTACGCTATTGTTGGGGCACTATATATTATCTCGGAGGTCAAGGTAATCTGGCTGCTATGTTTACAGGCTGTTCCATTGGGCGCCCCTGCATGCAACGTTCTGCGTTTCAATACACTAGTAGTCACGTGAAAACAATTAAGTTATTGCTTACGTCATATAGCTTGTGTTGTATGACGTCAAACGTTCTCAGCTTGTTCAAGATGCTTATTAATGTTACATGTACTGATGCATGTGATGGGTTTATATCGGGGGTGTGCACGATTCGGGAGCATGGCAAGTTTGTTGTAACTAACATTTCATTAAAATTACTGTTGAGTTTGTCTTCGTGACGTATATTTACCAAGTGACGTCATGTAACCCGGCGCTTCCAACGGATGAAATATACGCGGGAAATAATGGAACATCTGTATTTTATCGTAGATTAAAATAGCTGTATTTTATCGTAGATTAAAATACAGCTGTCTGTCTTCTTTGTGTATATGAAAGACTGTGGAGGTCGTGTTAGAATAGTAGTTCATTTGAACATTTAAATCCACGCTGCCTTTACTGAAAACCAGTCAGTTAACGTTGTAATATAAGTACTGTAAAGTTGAGTTTAATAATATGTTAGTGCAGATATGTTACAATACATCAATTCAACATCACAATATTCATAGAAACATATGCAAATATATTGAACTACAAGTTATTACAACATTAGTTGCAGTTCTCTCTAATAAAGTTTACATCGTCTCGGCCTCACTCTGAAACATAGACTATCGGCAGCTATATGCAAATTGACCGCTGTCGAAAACGAAGATATTGCATATGTTATTATTTCGTTTTAATAATAACTTGATACTCTATAGTAGTTTTATGAACAAAAACAATTGTTTGAATACAATTGGTTGATTGGAGGCAGGGTATAGTTCCAGAATCTTGACGTGTATAAAACCTACCCAAGGATGATTGGAGGTATTGTTCTTTATAGTTCCAGAAGCTTTAACAATTTTTTAAGAAATTTTGTTTTTACTTGGACTATTCAAAGAATAAGAGAGCTGATGTGATCACCCCGGTGTTGTCGTCCAATGCAACCTCAGGTTTTGCATGTCTTTATCTTTTATTGACTTGTCATCATTCCAAGATGTCCGCATCCGAGCATTACCTTTCGTACCCCATCCAACCCCTTCTCCAAGAAGCGAAAATGGGGTTGGCTGCGGTATGAAATAAAACCTTAATTTCGGCTTAAAAGTTTGCATATTGTAAAATTAAAACATTTAATAGGTAATTTGAAACGGGTTATCGCATTTTTTCAGTAAAAATGATTTTAAACGTGTTTTAATATCCTTATTTATTTTCTTTTCTTTAATTAAAACAGCTCATAAAACATAAAAAATGTAAATAATTATCAAAATACCATAACAAATGAAGGAGATATGACCACTTTCGGAAACATAAATGCATTACATGGTCCCGCCTTAATTCCATTAAAATAGCATTCAATTTCTTTAAGCTAAATGTACATAAGGACTTGCTAAACTTATTGGTTTCAGTATACTAATAATAAACGGTTAATGTACCTGCACCTCCGCTGAACACAACGCCCAGTTTGCGGAGTCCGAGATCCGAGCTTTTCCTCAGTATGTACATACCATTGAGTATGACAACTGTGAACAATAGTGCGTCTGCCAGGATGATCAAAACTGCAGGACCGATAAGCCATGCTGTAAAAGTGATCATTGCTAGATAGAATTAAGCATCTTTAAAGGGAGATAATTATGTAAATGATTACGACGCACAGCACGATTAGACGTATTTTACTAGACATACATTTCAAATTTCTTAAAGTAAAAATAGACATGAACTTAAAACTAGAACTGAATTTGAATCATGCGATTACGAATCACTCCCGGTGAATGATATCTTGTAATAATATATTTTATAGATCGAGATTAACAAAACCCATAAAAAAACAAATGAAGAAAGAAATACAACTGGAATTTCCGCTATATATTGCATATTAGAAAATGCTGCTGTTAATCGATGGTACATGGCTACATTAGGTATTACCTTTGGGGAAAATACTAAAGCTACAAATAACACATCAAATGTTATTCTTGCAAACTTTTATTGTTGATAGAATACGTGTTTGGCTTAAGCGGGTTAGAAAACATAGGATTTAAAATTGTGCTTTCTTTACATTAAATACAGTGCTAAAATGGACACAATTTTCAAAGCAGACCTTCAACATTTAGGAAATTCGTATTACGTTTAATTAATATACATCCCATTACGTGGTCCGAGTATTAACAGTAACTTTCATACCCCATCCAACCCCTTCTCCAAGAAGCGAAAACGGGGTTGGCTGGGGCATGAAATAAAACCTTAATTTAGGCTTGAACATTGCATTTTGTAAAGTTAGATCATTTAATAGGTAATTTTAAACGGGTTGTCGCATTTTTTCAATAAAACACGTTTTTAGGCGTGTTTTATTGTCGAAATATAAAATCCTGCTAATATAAGCTTTCCCATCGTTTAATGGAATTAATTGAAGGCGGGACCACGTAATGCGTTTACATTGACAATAAAGCATTAAACCACAGTGTTAAAAGTAATTGTATATAGAGTAAAATAACATAAACTCCTAAGAATGATGTTAATTCTTCTAAGATAATTATGTCATAAAACACAATTTTATAAAGAACAAAAAGAAAAAAAAGAAGTGATACGCATGATACTGTTGCACATTGAAGCTTCCATTTCCTCGTCTTAGGCCAGTGGGGTCGAGGTCATCCCCAATTAACCGTTGCATACATATTTGCAATAGGTCATAGATGACCCTTGAGCAAATATAAATATATAGCATACAGTTACTAACAGTTACGTTCAATGGCAGGAACAATGATGCAGCATATATATCATACAACAAATGTGTATGAATTTAAAATGTATATGATTACAACTTCAACACTAGTATAGTACTTTAGATTTATTTAGTTATAAAACACATGAAAATGATACTGTATGTGTACCCTTCAATATTTAGCAGTCAATTTTCCAAATTTAAAACAATAAATGTACCTTTACAACAGGAGAGCTAATATTACTCGTCAAATCTCGTCAAATAATAATAATTCGTTTCTTAAGTTAAACGCTTCGTAAACGTAGGATGCTTGATGTTTAATTGTTGTTTTACAGCCTGATTGCAATAGAGTAATCGCTTTATATTTAGTGAAGTAAGGTTTGAAGTGCTCTTTCCTTAAATCCGAGTAAAGGCTACATTAAAATAGAATAAACATATAAAAACTTATGTACTTCAATTACTTCACTTTAAATAAACTGGTTTATTCTCTTGTTGCTCTGGCTTCTGCCAAGTCATTGAGTACCTTCTTTATGGCTTTCTAGGCTATTTTTTTGTATTTATATATTTTGTTTGTTTGTTTGTTTGTTTGTATGTTGTTTTACGTCATTTTCAACACATGTAAGGTTATATATGACGGTCGATTTTTTTGTGGTGGAGGCAGACCATCCAATTTTCCTGGGTAGAACCAGTACTGTACACCTCCCGCCATCCGTAAGAATCGACACTTCCTCACTTACAAGTCGAGCTCCCATATACACGAGCATCTTTGTGTTTTACGTATATTGCCTATTAATGCTGCCTTGTTGGTTAGAGAATAGTTCATGACGGGGATTTCTTCATTTACACTGTCCTGTTTTATTGGGTTGACCGTAGGGTAAGTGTGAGGTTTGGTGCACCCTAGAACCTGGTTTAAACCCCCATCGGCCTTTTATTCCACTGACCGTTCCAAGGCGGTAGCCCTATTGTCAACCCTTTCGTGTTTGTGATGTCTTATTTGGCCTTTTATTCATCTTAAATTTGTTCTTTGTTTCTGTGTGTGTTTGTGGTTGACTGTCGCCCTTGAATGCTGCTTTTCCTGTTCGATTTTTATATCTATATTTGTCGAAAAAAACCTCACCATCTATTTTGTTTAAATAGTAGTTGAGTAGCAGAGTCGACAGAACATGTTGTATGGGTGGTATAAAAAGGCAGTACATGTACTAGTTTATGATTGAAAAAATAACACAGGGCCAGAGTTCCTAAATGGTCGATATCGGAAATTGAATAAGAGATATCAAAACGTGAATTACTGATATCAAAAATAGAACTGTAACTTTTGATTAATGCTTGTGATAATTTGCGATAAATTAAATGTATTTACAAACAAATTAATTTTGATATGAGCATTCTTATTTCAATATCGACACATATGAGACCACATACTGAATTACTGAAAATTATCAAAATTATATAACTATTAAAATATCGACAATTCGGAAGTTGTATTCTCAAAATCGCTAAATAGGGGGCATATATTGTTAAAATGGGTTTATTATTGATCCTTTTCTTTTTTAACATTCATATTGTTGTAAACACATTTCTATTACCTCTATCCCCATGCATTCCTGACGCGTTTTTCAAGCACGTGTTATTCCTGCAATCCATGATAATCCATATTCCGTAATAAAAGGTCAGTTCTACTCCTATGACGTCATGCTCGTGCACCACCCACCAGTACGGAAATATCGTTCCCAGAAGATGAAGAATAAAACCAATGAAAGCTGTTACCATGGAAATGACGTCCAGTCGATGTATTTCCATCTCAATATTTGGTTTAAAGCAAATTCATGCACTTTGATGAAAACTTGTATTGAATACGCTATATGCTGTGTAGAGGCTTTTAAAACTCTGAATTTATATCCGAAATTCTACTCAGAACAGTTCTTTCCTTTAAAAATGTATAACCAGTTCACGTTGTTTAAACAGTAATGTTCAGGTGTTCGAAATAAACAATATCCCACTTCTTGATCTAAAACGTCAAAAACGAAAACGATCACGTGCACCCAATATATCATTTTGGGCGACCATTTGATGTTTGCCGACCATACCGTATATTTTCTATGATATACGAGCTTTAAAGAGTTTTTATATCAAATTATAGTTCTATAATTCCTTCTCGTGTCCTTTGATCTTGACATACAGTCAACATGAGAGTTAGATAAACCATATTTCAGACTCAAGCAGATAACAGTACACTTTAAAGCGAACTTTTCGTTGTGTGATGAATTATTTATGTCACCCTCTAGGTGCCCAAGATGGGCTGCAATAAATTCTTATAGACATACTTTTACGGTCGTTGCCGAAATCCACAACCTTTTAGATAATGCATTGAGATGAATTACAACCTCGTAAAACCGGGATACTCTATTTAACATTAAATTAGTAACGTTATATCTGCGGCCATTCGACGCTAAGTGGCTAATTGCGTCCATTAATTTATGGAGTGATCATTAAACCTCGAGTTTCATTCTGTCCATGTTGTTAATATGTTGCAGGGCCCTGCTGATAGGTGTAGTGTTATATACTAATACCACCATGCAGCTGTGATACAAACGCATGTTCACATCTTGCTGAACAAATCTTATGCAACAATAACTTGTATTCAGAGAAAGTTTGGAATGAAAGTTAACAAACGAAACGTTTCTATCAGTAGGTTTCCCGTATAATATATAATCATGCGAGAGCTATATTATATATACCACTTTGTAACTTGGCCACTTTTATTGGTGATTTTACTACCACACTTAATTCAACCTGCTTCCGCTGGTTTCTTTTCTATTCTGTAATACTGAAACCACACTGACACATGATAAAACAAGAAATGTCACTGTAATGGACAAATGCCCCCGAAGTGGTTTGACATTTGACCTCTAAGTGTGACCTGATGTAACTACTCTAGAAAAAAAGGCTTTTTTTTTTAAATTCTCAAACGTAACTATTGTAACCATTGTAACAAGGTTTTATTTATAAAACACGCATGAACATGGAATCAGTGTGTATAATCTGTATGTAACTCAATGTAACTAAGGTGTAACTGGATTGTAACTTACGTACGGAGCAACTGTTTTCATGTTTCACTTTAAAAACTGCCTTTTATAATAAAGTAACCATTGTAACCACGTTTAGAAGAAACTGCAGGTAAAATAGGAACTTTACATGTATCCCTGTGTAACCATAGTGTAACCATAGTGTAACTGTTATGTTACTGATGTACCTAGTCTAGAAAAAAGGACAAGGTTTCAAATTATCAAATGTAGCCACAATGTATCCTCTGTAACTAGGATGACATAAGCACATAGATATACGCATGTGCATTCTTTATGCAACTCAATGTAACTAAGGTGTAACTGGATTGTAACTTATGTACCGAGCAACTGTTTTCATGTTTCACTTTTAAAACTTCTTTTTATAACAAAAGTAACCATTGTAACCACGTTTTGAAGAGAATGCACGTTAAATAGCAACTATTCATGCATCGCTGTGTAACTGTACTGTCATTTTTCGGGATCATGCCTTGTGTGTATATCGTCGGATCGGAATCGATCGGAACTCTTTGCCAATTTCCGTACTTGGGATTGGGATCGGAATGTTCAAAATATTGACATTTTGTAAAATGGCACGCAGTAGTATTCTTTATTTTTATTTCTGTCGCATGTTTATTTACAATACAGATAAAGGTTTTAACACTGCTTTCATGTAAATAAATTATACTTTGAGCAATCGGCTAAACGACATTGCAAAACTTTGGTTTTGAACGCAAATTCGTTTTCGCAAGAATCTAAGGCGCGTCGTGCTAGGATGATTTAACCAATATGGTGACCAAGTTATGCTTCGAAGAAGTGAAGGCGATGTTGCGAATAACTGAATCGTCAACTCATTATCAGTACACACATCACTTCCATCTGAACAGAAGAGAGAGCAGAGGAATAGAGAGAAAAAGAAATAGTATTGTAGTATATGTATATATAAATAGAGGGCTGGAAACTAATTTTCCACTCATTTTTTTTCAGAATTTTGTTTTTACCTCTTTAATGGTCCGTGCGTGAATGTCACTTAGCGATTGGATCAGGTATACATTTGTCTTCGTTTCTGCAACATTGGTTTACCAAAATATGCTCTACTGACTTGGAAATTCATCAACAATTACAAAAAAATCCCAGACAAGACAATATTTACGAATCCGCCATGCGACAGTCACGGGACAGAGGTAAAAAAAATCCTAAAAATTAGTGTCCAGCCTTCTATTTATATATACATATACCACAGTACTATTTCTTCTTCTCTCTATCCCTTTTCTCTCTCTCCTGTAGGGGGTGGGGGTGGGGCCTGTGATGAAATCTGCACATTTTGCTTGTTGTGGGATAAACAGAACAGACGACGGGCAATCCAAACGCATACATAAACTATATGTCAACGATAAACAATAATATATCATCAACTATAAACAATACAAACATCTCAGTTACGGTTATAGTTGCTGGGTTTCCAGTGTACATTACCAAATATTGAAAAAGGTTCATAACCCCGGTGTTACTGGTTCGATCCGGCTGGTTCTCAAACGTTAGAGCTTTCATTGATATCAACAATCTGGTTAAGTTTGGGAAAGATCGAATATAAAATGAAGCGCTAGTGTTCACAAGGCTGAACATGGCATACTTCAATAATTCAAGGGCACATAACTCTGGTGTTCCTGGTCCAATATAGCTGGTTTTCGAACTTTCCAAGCTTTCATTGATATTAACAATCTCTTAAAGTTTGGTGAAGATCGGATGAAAAATGAAGGCCCTATCGTCTTAACGAGAAAAATATAGCATTTTTAACTAAATCAAGGGCCATAACTCCTCTGTTATTGGTTTGATCTGGCTGGTTTTTAAACTTGTCCGAGCTTTGATTGATATTAACAATCTGGTAAAGTTTGGAAAAGATCGGATGAAAGATAAAGGCCCTGTCATCTTAACGAAACAAAATATAGATTTTTTTAACTAAATCAATGGCCATAACTCCGTTATTACTGGTCTGATCTGGCTGGTTTTCGAACTTGTTCGAGCTTTTATTAATATTAACAATCTAGTCAAGTTTAATAAAGATCCGATGAAAAAGGAAGGCCCTATCGTCTTAACGAGGCAAAATATAGCGTTTTAAATTAATCAAGGGCCTAACTCCGCTGTTATTGGTCCGATCTGGCTGGTTTTCGAACTTTTCCGAGCTTTCATTGGTATTAACAATCTGGCAAAGCTTGGTAAAGATCGGATGATAAATGAAGGCCCTGTTGTCTTAACGAGGCAAAATATAGCATTTTTAACTAAATCAAGGGCCATAACTCCGCTGTTACTTGTCCAATTTGGCTGGTTTTCGAACTTGTCCGAGCTTTCATTGATATTAACAATCTGGTAAATGAAAAATAAAGGCCCTATCGTCTTAACGAGACAAAAGTTAACGACGGACGGACGGACGACGGACGGACGACGGACTACTCGGCATCCCATAAGCTCTGCTGGCCTTTGGATTTAGGTAGACATCATCATAGGGTCCACAATCTGTCAAGTCATCAGTCACGTACATTTGGCAGCTACAATTAAAAAGCTAGATTAGTCGACTTCTGAAAGCTTAAACAAATGGCAATATCTTGGATAAATATGCGAGATATTCCGCCAAGAAACAATGTATTTATATCATTGAATCACGTACCTACATAGATAAACACACCATTTATTCACATCGCTTATCAACGACTACGTATCAACATTCTTATCTTCAAATTGGCTCAAACGCAAATCAACTAACAGTTGGATTGTGTCTTTTGCTACCAAGATGTTCTTCTGGATTTTGTTAGTTTTCGGAATATTAGTTGAAGTTGACCTAAAAGAGATTCAAAATCCTACAATAACTTTGGAACATGAACAGGGGTAAGATGTCTGCGCTGTCCGATTTACGAAAATAACGCAATGTGTGTGTATAAGCGTTTATTTATCCTCACTGTATTGCACTTGGCATTTTAGCGAGCATTGCTCCGTAATCCGGGACCTCTTTTTAAATTCTGCTCTGTTTACTAAGGCAATACATTTCTCGTACCACGACCACGGCCACTTTCGATTCAGATAACTTCTCTAATCGAGCACGAACACATTTGGAGCAAAATGTCACCTAAATTACGCTCATGCGCTCATGAGCGATGCGCTCATGAGCGACATTTAGGTACATGAGGGACATTTTTGTGACATTTTGCTCCAAATGTACAAAATAGTACTACAATGTCTGAGTTGCATACTCATTTTTCATAATAGCATCAAATAGAAACATTTTCGTAAAACGTTGAAATTTACGTTTAAATATCTGCCGTCGGAATTAGTAGGCATTATCAGTGTACAGTACTGGTTCTACCCAGGAAAAGTGGGTGGACTGCCTCCACAACAAAAATATGCGACCGTCATATATAACCTTACATGTGTTGAAAATGACGTAAAACACCATACAAACAAACACACATCAAACATTCATACATAATGATCACCTTGTACGTTTTATTTCACTTTTTTATTGTTAATACAGAACCTGTACATGTCAGCCGTTTCATGTCTCTGTCAACCAGTTATCTCTCTGTCATCAAAGATACGTGTTGTATTATGTGTATTTGATAGTAAGAGTAGGGCATGGGATCTTGTATTTTTGTTTCCTTCCCTTGTCTCCGGGAGCTGCTTTAATTTAATATTAGATATAAAGTCGAACAGGATATATGTAGCATTCAAGGACCACAGTCAACCACAAACACGAACAGAAACAAACAACACTCACAAAGATGAATAAAAGACAAGATATGGCATCACACACATACAACGGTTGACAACAGAGCTACTGACATTGGAAAGGTCAGTGGCAAAATGCTGCTGGGGGTAAAACAGGGTTATAGGGTGCACCAAACCCCACTCACCCTATTGTTATCCTAATAAAACGGGACAGTGTAAATAAAGATATATTCTCTAACAAAAAACGGCAGCATTCATAGGCAATATAAGTAAAGCACATAAATGATCATGTATATATAATATAAAAAAGCCTAGATAGCCACAAAGCAAGTACTTAGTGACTTGGCAGAAGCCAGAGAAACAATAGAACAAACTGTTAAGGGTCAAGATTTAAGACAAACATGTTGATGATACGTTAAACAAGTTATTTGTTAGTGTGATATGATATAATACGACTAGGATATTTCAGAAGAATACGACAGAAATAACAATGGTGGCTTACCATGCCTACGCTCTGGTGTATCAAAGACACACGGTTGGCAGTTGATTTTCACCATATACCTGTTCCCGGTTAAATATATCACCACTAGATTGAAATTCGTCTCTTGCCGGAGAGACCGCAAATGTAGCATGTTGAGAAAAACTCATATCTCAGTCAAGTATCTGGTTTACCCAGTGTTCTAACATATAGTGTCGGACAGATATTGCTTTGCTTCCGGGGTCGTAACCCTCGAAAGTAAAAGCTTAAAAGAAAATCCAACATGAACACAGCATAAAAAGGCAATTCATGGCTGGATGCCATTGTTTCTGGCATGGAAATGAAGAAAAGAACAATATTATTTCTAATGAAAAATGGTAATATGCATTTACCTGGACCATTTTTTCCTGTGAAATGCACCCTGTTGATAAGTAGTTCTCCTGATAGACCTTCATACTAACAGGTAGATTTAAGCAATAATTTCTAACGTTTATTGCATTTGGTTCCATACATTATACGAATCAGTATTGAATATATTGAACGAAATAAGAAACATAATGATTTAACGAAAGTAATATTATTAATATCCCTTTTTCTTTAAAAGTTCTTAACATTATCAACACACCCTTGCCCCAAAGGTCATGCAAAATGTCAACACAGACATGCACATTTCTGACAGGATTTTATTGGGAGAATGGCAGAAAAAACACAATCTAAGTCTGGATGTTTAGCATTATATTGACTGGGTATGTTTATTGACATAAATGCACATCATTGGCTTCACAGTTAGTTGTTTACCTGTAACATGATCATTTTTCCTTTTTCTTCAATGAGCCAAATAAATACAGGGCCGATCCCGTCATTTTTGTTCGGTGAGCCAAATAAATACAGGGCCGATCCCGTCATTTTTGTTCGGTGAGCCAAATAAAAACCGGGCCGATCCCATCTGAGCTATCGAGGACACACGGTTGTCTATCGAGCTTTGCACCTTGGCAATGTATTCCTGTATCCGGTGGGATTTTGATAAAAGAAGAGTATATCTTGTCGAAAGAAAAATAAAATACATAATCTCACATAATTATATTTTAATAACGGAATAAACTTTACTATTTCAGAGACATTCACCTAGAAATGCTCAACCTAAATGCATTGATGAGAAGCCATCAGTCGTTCATCTCGTCACAGCAACATATACTTGAAAAGCAGCAATACATGATCGACAGACAAAACGCCCTTATCGAAGGTTTCGAAAAACGCGAAAGAGAGTCTGGAAACATTTTAAAAGAAATGCAAAACCAGTTAGCAGACCTACTGCAAGAAAACGAGAAAATGCATCTGGAACTCTCTCAACAGAAGTTGGTACTAGAGAGCATTTTGAAGATGCCTGATTGCTGCAAGGGAAAGAACTTGGAGGACAATGACGACCATACCATTGGTGGCAACAATGAAAATAAAGAGATCATTGAAACTACTTTCGGTTCAACGAATCAAGATGACAACGTCAACAGAAGAGCAGCGAAAAACAATCATTCCAGCCGAAGACAAGGTTTGGGTGACTCTAGCAAAACAATAATACTTTAATTACTGTTTGAGATTGTATTATTTCGTTTAAATGATGAGTTTGGCTTGCAATTTAAACAGATAAGTGACTCCCTTAATATTTATGACCGCATGGCAAATAATATGCAAACTAACAACAATTAGTCGTGATTCATAATAAGGTTATTTTCTCAGCTATACATCTGATCATATTCTGTAGTGGTAAGGACTTTAGCGCTTCATCGCTTAACCGTTGCGACAAAACATAATAAAAATGGTCCTACACAATCCACATCCGCACGCAATGGAACCGTAGGTGTGCACTGTACCCTAAACTAAGCGCAAATAAAATATACAACGAAAAGGACATTGCATAATACAAATAGTGGTAAAGACCAGGTTACCGACTTGTAACGGCTAGTAAGCAATATGGCGTACTGGTTAGTTTAATCGATTTTATGTCTATCCAACGTCGCTATTATCCTTTCTTTGGACAGCGCTCAGATTGACAAGACATTGTAAATAAAAGTATACCCCACAGTATAAATAAAAGTATACCCCATCAAAAGAAACTCACTTACGATTAAGTCCACATCCAGAGAAAATAGTAAAGGTTGTTGAAATGACAGTTGTAGCCAAAGAGCCAAATAGAAAACCAATCTAGGGTGTGACCAAACATCCTGAGGGACGAAATTTCATGTACCTACCTCCTCTTTCAGGGTTTAAGAAAGTGAGATCATAGTGTCCCACGAGGTTGTCCGGTCATCGCACAAGAGGAAATTGAAGCATAATGATTGACTGTATATGGGTCAATCACTAATTATGAAGCCAGTTGCAATATTAATATCCTTTCCTGACTCAATTCCTGATTGATATGTAAATTGGTCAGGAAACCCGTCAGACTCCTTTAATTTCCAAAGTTTGTAGATCATATCTCCGTAGATCATGTCCAAAGTTCGATTCCCGGCTTGTTTTGATTTAAAGTTAATAATTAAAAAACGTGAACAAAAATCGAGAAGGTTAAGTTTTTTTTTCGTTCGCTGGAACGTCTTGTTATCATGTCATATTGTACAGAGTACAGTTTAATGTACCGTCAATATATCAAAAAGTGCTATCTTGTCGCTCTTTTTCTTCATTTAGAACAAAAATAGTTTGGGTGATTATTTTTTTTAAAATTAATTCTAAACGTTTACTAAATTCATATTGCTCTAATGCTTTTTATGACTGAACTCAATTAGTAAAGCCTAAATGTATGCTGACCCTAGTTAGTTTGTTCCTACATGTTTAATTAATGACTCCCTATTTCAATCTATCAGACATTTGTGAAAAAATGTGTTTATCCGCGGTTGAGGGAAAACGAATTAGACGATAAATACTTTCCCTTGATATGAGTAATTCTCATAGGGGGCGCAGTCAGTAGAATGCACGTGTAGCATTGGTAATAAGTTTGTCATTCAGCGTTGGACGGCTGACCAGGGCGCACGGTTATATTTTAAAAAAAGAAAGAAATATAAACGTAGTACAGTAACGTATGTTGTTAATTTGAAGACATTTCATGGATGTTGATGTTGTCCGGTTGTATCGGTTTCATTGGTAATTGAAACGTTGTTCTTTAATAGTTAAAGGCTAAGTCCGAGGTCTTATCCTGAGAGATGCTTTGCATGGTTTTCGGATACATGTTTCCCATACCTGACATAATGTGGGTTTTTCGCGGACGGCCTGGTACATGTATCTCATTGATGGTGCTCTGTTAAAAGTACGATGTGTTTGATGGATCTGGTGCAATAAGGACAACATGTAAAAGTTTAGACATAATAACAGGTATACAATGCAGCATATGATTAAATTATTAGCATTAATGGTTGCGTTATGTCACAGAGAATACTGAATTGGTTGTATTGTATATTGATTATTCAGTAGTGGATACATAGTGCGTGTGTTTTTTGTAAACGGGCTGTATTAGCTATTACGGGTTTATACGCTTATGTGTGTAACGTACACATATACGCAAAGTTTGGCGTATGCCATCATGTGAAATAATAGGCTGATCCAGATCTGTAGGGAATTTAATATGGGTTATATGTATGGCATGGCCTCAGGAAAGATTAGTGTTTTTACTAACTGGGCTACCCTCTTAAAATAAAGTATTCAATTCAATTCAATTCAATTTGTGTTTATTAATTAATGTTAATACGGTCAGTCAGTCGGTCGTTCAGCAGAATACCAACACGAATGTGTCGTAGTTGTTACTTCTATGAGAAGGGTGAGTGTTAAGAAAACACAATAAACTGCTATTGACACAGCATGTAATCGAATCCCACTGGGAGCTCGACTTGTAAGAGAGGAAGTGTCGATTCTTACGGATGGCGGGAAGTGTACAGTTCTGGTTCTACCCAGGAAAAGTGGGTGGTCTGCCACAACCACAAAAGAAATTCGAACGTTATATATAACCTTATATCGGTTGAAAATGACGTAAAACTCCATACAAACAAACACACAAATCCTCTGAAGAAACTTAATAGTTCAAGATAATTATTAATTATCATTCTGAAAACTGTTTTAACAACATTCCTTATGGTTCTGGAGATTTTTTTTTTTTAGATATGTCATATACCCCCGCTTTTTCTTGCTTACTTGTTAAGCTTGCATTGTAGGAATGGAATATGCAACATGATGCTTACACGTAAACAATATCCATACCATGACGTCTCTCACCGATTCATTATTCATTAAGTATCTTTTATTCATTACTTCATGTCTGTTTTATCTTACTATTCCAAACTGAGTGATATTCATTATAGGTCAGGAGATAGTAGGATCGGAATTATGTCTTGGTTTACCACCACCAATTACATGTAAACCTCCGAGGTGTAGTCGAATGTAGTTCCTATAATGAAAAGTAATCCCTCCTTTTTCGATGGAAATGGGCATTATAAGTAGGGGAAAACTGAACCTTTTCTATTCGATTTTGTGGTTATATGTATAAGAAGCGTATTAATAGGTTTTACTAGATCACCGATGAACATTTTCGAAATTTCGACTCTATGCTTACACTTTGTGAGCAATGAAAACAGTCGATCAATAAAAACAGCTTAACCCTTGACCTGTTTAGTAAACAAACAAGAACTTTCTTACATGTCTTGTGACCCCACGTTTTCTGGTGATTTTTCAAGTGGAAAAATAGTTTTCTATATGAACATTACACTGCTGCATTATCCATACTTGAGTTGAATTTGCAGCAAATCATTAATATGTGACACTTTAACATTAGTGTCTATGGGGAAAATAATTAGTGCTTTCATACCTCTAGCCTATTGTTTCAGTTGCTGGTGGTGTAGCATTTACCGCATATCTGGATCACGACGTAGATGGGACTGCCGCCAAGCAAGTGATCAAGTTCAACCAGGTAAGCTAGATAAACCAGGGTGGCGAATCCACGTGACTTTTTGATCGGTTTCACGACAACAAACAAACGCTCGATTTCCGGTAGGTGTTTGTTTCATAACTTTCTTAATGTTTATCAAATTGTATTCTACTAAAGTACACGTACCCGCCAAAATTGAGCTCTTTCCCCCACCGCAAAGGGTATTTCGATTTATCTAGTACTTTCTGATTAATTATTAATTATATTAACCTGAATAATTAACCCTCCCAAAGTCTTGTTAAAGGCATTTGCTGTAGTTTTCCATGCGCAGCTTTTTTGGGCGACTTCTCTTCTAAAACTATTGGATGGATTTTCCTACAAATTTACAGGAATGTTGCTTTTGATGTTTAGTTGTATGTTTTGTCTTTTTTTATTTTTTTAATTTTTTTTAATTTTTTTATTTTTTATTTATTTTATTTATTTTTTTTTTTTTTTATTGTCTTTATTTAAATAAAGGCGTATTATTAGATACATAAAATAGGAAAAATATAGCATTTTGTAAAAATTCCAACAAAATTAAAAATTTAAGCATAATGGTATGGTTCCAAAAACCAATATTAAATCTCAATATGCATGGTGACATATACATTTAATTGAATATATTGTCTAAATATATGTTCAAATAAGTGCCTAGGAAGTTTGAACACATTCTGTTATTAGGAACATAACAAAAAAGGAAAATATACCATTTCTATATAATTTCATACAAAACTTGGCCTTTTAGCATAGGGGTAGGGTTTCAAATTGTTTTTCTAAACAAGCATGGGGACCTATCATTTTTATTATACATTTTGTTTTTATATATGTTAAACTATGTGCTTAGAAAGTTAAAAAAAATTCTGTTATTGGGAACATACATAAAAAAAAAGGAAATTGTATCATTATGGGCTAATTTGTGCATAAATTGTGGTAATGGTCTCAGCAGATTTTGTAAAAAAATATAGGTTTTACATAAAGATGAGCTTTAAATGTTATTGTAATTAAATGTTCTTTACTTTAATACAGTTTTAGCAGAATTGTGACCAATGAATAAATGGTTAGATTTCAAAAATATCTTATTTAGCTATATCCTGGACTTGTTCAACTTTTTGGACAGATTGACATGACGGTGGCATTACAAATTATTTTTTAAAAATTTAACAAGCATGGTGACCTACCAATATTTTTGCCTTTTCTGTCTATATATATAACAGACTTACTGTACAAAAAGTTTAAAGAAAATCTGTTATGCAGAAAAAACTATAGAAAATGTCTTTAATCAAAGACATTTATGAACGTGTACATTTTGGGAGGGCAATGTGCGCTTTATTTTAACAAAATTCGTTAAATATTAAGAAAGTTATGAAGAATCGAGCGCTTTGTTATATTTGTTTTGCCGTGAAATCGATCAAAAAGTCACGTTTTTCGCAACCCTATAAACAAAAATTATCGGTATGAGTCCTATTTATTATTCACTACCAATCTCGATACACATAGAGTATAATCTAAAATTGTATTATTATTATATACCTTTTACATGATACGCATATAAAATGAGGTGAACATGATTCTACTATATAAGCTTATTTAAATATAAGTCTCACATGAGAATCATACAGTTGACAAATATTTGTTTGCCGAAAACGGTATGAAAATGTGCGTGCTTTAAAAACGAAACTTCCATTACGTGGTCCCGCCTTAATTCCATTAAGCGATGAGAAAGCTTATATTAGTAGGAGTTTATAACGGATATTTCAACAATAAAACACAATTAAAAAAATGTTTACTGGAAAAATACGATAACATGTTTAAAATTACCCATTAAAAGTTTGTATTTTACAATATGCAAACTTTTTAAGCCGAAATTAAGGTTTTATTTCATACCCCAGCCAACCCCGTTTTCCATTCTTGGAGAAGGGGTTGGATGGGGTAAAAAGTTAATACTCGGATCACGTAATGTATGAATTTATTAACATAAGAACATTATATGAAACTCAAACAATATTAATATCATGAAATGTTTTATATGAGGATTACATGTGACTGCTCTTTATATAAGAATCTTATGAGAATCATATGATAATGCATGCACATGTTTATTATACATGGCAAAAGTGCCTATGTAACCTAATGCAAGCTTTGACAATACTACTGAACTTAGAGATTGTATAACAAACATTAAGTACACCGTATTCCAAAGCTGCTTTCTCGAACTTTTCCCGATATTTAAAATGGTATGGAAGTATTAGGGTTTAAACCTCAAAATGCATTTAAACCCAAATTAAAAAGAGTCACAAACTTGAAATTTCATATCGGACATACGCTACGGATATACACATAACTGTAATTACTCGGTTCTCTGTGTGAATAAACATGTCTCTGCTAGTAGTAAATCATTCTGGCAGAACAATTTCTGGGATTGTTGTTTTTCAGTGTACCCTATGAACATGATAAAAAATGTTGACTGTATGGACATTGTTAGCCGGATTGCGAAGCAAATCCAAGCTTATGGTTTCGTAATTTCCGTCTATGTGTCCATCCGTCGTCCATCAGCACGCCCAATCTGACCGTCCTTCTGTCTGTCGACGCGCCTTGACGTTTTGGTGAAAGAAATTGGTTAAAGTTTTTGTTTTTCACACATGTTCATTATCTTTAGGTTTACCACCACCAATTACATGTAAACCTCCGAATGTAGTTCCTATAATAAAAGGTAATCCCTCCTTTTTCGATGGAAATGGGCATTATAAGTAGGGGAAAACTGCCCATTTCTATCCGATTTTGTGGTTATATGTATAAGAAGCGTATTAATAGGTTTTACTGAATCACTGATGAACATTTTCAAAATTTCGACTCTATGCTTACACTTTGTGAGCAATGAAAACAGTCGATCAATAAAAACAGCTGTACCCTTGACCTGTTTAGTAAACAAACAAGAACTTTCTTACATGTCTTGTGACCCCACGTTTTCTGGTGATTTTTCAAGTGGGTAAAATAGTTTTCTATATGAACATTACACTGCTGCATTATCCATACTTGAGTTGAATTTGCAGCAAATCATTAATATGTGACACATTAACATTGGTGTCTATGGGGAAAATAATTAGTGCTTTCATACCTTTACACAATTCTATATGACAAGCACCATAACTCTAGAGTGACTTGTAATTTACCTGAATTATCTCCCCTTCTGACTTAGATTTTTCAGTCAAAATGTTGAATGTACCAATAACATTTGACCAAACAGCTTTAAAACTCAGCATACGCATTTTTCATCATCATTACACAAACTTACGTGACAAACATCATATATATGTTATTAATAGGAATTACCCCCATTCTTACATAGAAGATCAGTTAAAAGTTTGAATGTACAGTCATATTTCATAATCCAATTGTATGTTAACTTTGAAACTTGACATACATATTCACCATCTTTAGTTAAAGTTTTACATAAACAGTACTTTTCCAAAACCCTTTTAACAGTAAACTTGAAACTTGGCATACATGTTTATCATATGTGTTACACGCACCATAATTATATCATGCCGTTTAAAAAATTATCACGCTTTTTATCTTAGTTTTTTGCTGTAAAAGTTAACAACCCAATCCGGCATTCGCATCACTATTGTTGCTTTTTGTTTTCACATATTGGATTTACCATGTCGATTTGACGCTTCGTTTGAGATACATTTGAATTATCGTTGTTTGAACATAGTAGATTCTCTGCGACAAACTTTTATTCATCTTTATTAAACTCCAGGTTGTATTAAATGACGGAAACGGCTACAATGCAAATACTGGCGTGTTTACATGTATTGAAACGGGTGTGCATATGTTTTCATTCTTCGTCGGCGAAAGAAACTTTAACGAGATCAGAGCCAGACTGGTAGTTAACAACGCCGAAATTGTTGATGCAATAGCTGAACCAGTCCACGCGCAACAAGATGTCCAAGGAGGCAATATGGCGGTGATGCAACTAAATCAAGGAGACTCAGTCTGGGTAGAATTTGTTGCCAGCAACCAGCACATTGAGGGATCTGGTGTATTCAGATTGTCCACCTTTACTGGTATTTATCTGTACGGTTAGCTATACCATTAAATTATGGCAAATTGTAACGTGACTTGATTTTTTCATCGATGCACTGTCACACATTTTCGAAGACAGGGATCATGCATACATATTTTAATGCAATAACCTTATTAGCCAGAGTTATTTGGAGGTACCCCACTGTTGTGTAAGCTAGATCTGCTATTGTGGTGTTCCTTTAATTGCGCATGCGCGGGCCTTTGCAGTCTCTTGCGGACAAAAGTTTAAGAGAACGGTATTTAATGTAAAGACTTATTTTTTCCCTTTCCTTTAGGTCGTCTTTCTTATTATTTTGCAGTTTCATGTCGCTCAGACGTTTCGACATCCACCGCCATAGTTTAAATTCATGATGCGTTGAAATTAATCAGATTTTTGAAGATAATGTTTTTGTCTGATTGTAAATCCTTTGTCTCGTAACGTAAGCATATTCCACGTTGCCGTTAATTATGATCATTCATTCTAAGATCATTTGTCTCTTACTGGCGGAATCATATTATTTGTAGAGTTTTGTTAAGCATATTTTACAGTGTATTGTTTGGATTTCACACCAATAAAATGATCTGATTTGATTTGATTTTAGTAAGCGCATAAGTAGGCGGGCGCCATTATTTATCACTCTGCATAGCATCATATTTACATTCGTGACCTAATTCGCGACCCACCAGCACTGACTTGCGTTATATTGGAAATTTGCCAGAACGCCGCTTAAAGACACATTTCCCAGCTGATTGTAGTCGTTGAAAAGTCATGGATAGCATGCTTTTTAACTGCTTACTTCTCGCTGACTGATTACCACAGAGACATTATATTGAGGCCCCATCACAGTTTTTTTCTTTTCATTTACTATTACCTTAGTTTTTGATATAAGATATATTGTAACTAAAAAAACCACTATATTGTTTATTATGTGGGAGCATATAGTCGCCGCTTTTTCCGTCCGTCCGTATGTGCGTCCGTGCGTCCGTGCGCTTTTTGTCCGGAGCATAACTCAAAAAGTATGCTTGATTAAAGTTCCTGTGAATGATAAGGATAATGAGACGGAGTGCAGTTCATAGAAACCATAACTCTAGCTTCACTACTTTTTTAATTATCTCCCCTTTTTGAAAAATCTTATCCGGAGCATAATAGAGTTCCGTACGGATTCATTTTGAATAAGGAAAGGTTATGAATGAATGAATATAAATACACTAAAAGGAAGCAGAACAGGAAATGTTCAAATCTGACCACAGAGTCACGATTTGAACAAACTTGGTAGATGACCATAACCTTAAGGTAAATGCAAAATATTAAACCTCTGGCTATTGTAGTTTCAGAGATGAATATTGTTGAAGTGTTTCCCTATATAAGTCTATGTTTAATATGTGACCACTGGGGCGGGTCCAAATTTGACCTCAGGGTCACCATTAGAACAAACTAGTTAGAGGACCATAAGACGATGTTACATGCAAAATATCATAGCTCTATATCTTGTATTTTTGCAGACGATTTTTTAAGATTTGTTAAATGAAACGGATAAGCCCCATTGCGGCGGGGGGCATTTATGACCTCAGGTGCACCATTCGAACAAACATATAATGATGCTTCACATAAACTTGGGGTTGTCCGTGGTCGAGTGGTCTCAGACTTGAAATCACATGTCCCTCACCGCTGTGGGTTCGATTCCCCAAGGGGCCAGGACTGTTAAGTATGAGTATCAAGCTATCCAGCTTGCTTGCGGAACGTTGGTGGTTTCACTCAGGTGCGCGCCCGTGCACGAAAAAATGCCCGGGTTTGCACCTGGGGTCTTCCTCCACCAATAAAAAGCTGAAATGTCGCCAAATGACCTTAGCTGTTGGTGCATCTATGAAATCCAGTTTAATGAATTCATATAAGATTTGATTGAATTCCGACAAACGGTTTCTGAGAAAAAGTCGTCAGAAGCAAAAGATAACGACGACGACGGACAGACAACGGACGGACGACGGACGAAGAGTGATTTCAAAACATCACATTGAGCCTTCGGCTCAGGTGATCAAAACACTGACAGATGACAACGATTTTTGAATTTTGAAGTCCCGATGAGTTTCTTGCAGTTGAGATTTACTAAAAACTGGCAGAGAAGTAATTGATAATAGAGTATATTGGGCTAAAAATATAAAAACTATTAATTGTTAACACGGGTCTTTTAAAAAGTCCATCTATACATGTATAGTTGTTTTAACATATATACAAGTGTCACATAAAATGCAAAACGGTTATAATTTTTACTACATTATTACCGATACACTCTTTATGGGACGGGCCTCATCCTTTGACAAAAAACTAATAATCCTCAATTTTCTTGTGCAAATGTATTTCTAACAGCGATTTACAGTTACCTATAGAAATTCACTCCCCCACAAATACAATAGGCTCGAAATGGTTCTTAACATTCTGTCTTCAGTAAGGGCCGATTGGGGCATACGATAACGACTGTGTTACTACGCACGAGAAAATGTTGGGGGCTGATCTCAAAGAACGTGGGTTTTAGTAGGGTCACAAGGTTTGTGTAGAAAAAACAATAAAAACTCAAATTAAAAAATACATATTATTTATATTTCTGTCAAAAACAATATATATACGTCATATGCATCGTCCTTTCAGGCTATATTTTACAGTCTTCGATGCAACCACCCAGACTCGGCTGGAGTTTTAAAGGGGCTTGTCTGAATAATTGATCACTAAAACGTTTCGAGAGTAGGGTACACATCAGATGCAGATCCACGATTTTGGTTTGAGTATTTGTGTGTGGGAGGCGTGGGGAGCGGGGGATCCTTCGAAAGAAATAGTTTTTTCTGCAAGACATTTAGAGAATTCTGTTGTATTTTTCCAGAAAATGTTTATGTTAAATCCAGTGATGACTAACAGTAGAAATGGCGCGCGTCCCATTTAATCCGGCATGCATAGGTTATACTTGTGGGATTTTAGCGGATGGGAGTGTCGGGTCCGCCCTATCCCTGAATCCGCCTTAGTACATGATAAATACACTTTTATCCCGTATGTCTTACCTAGAATTACTTGTAGGATTTAGCGGATGGGGTGTCGGGTCCGCCCTATCCCTGAATCCGCCTTAGTACATGATAAATACACTTTTTATCCCGTATGTCTTACCCTAGAATTACTTGTGGATTTTAGCGGATGGGGGTGTCGGGTCCGCCCTATCCCTGAATCCGCCTTAGTACATGATAAATATACTTTTATCCCGTATGTCTTACCCTAGAATTGCCGCCGTATCCGGGATAGTGAAGACGCTGCTTCTATAACTGTCTCGCCTCTCACTCCTGCGGGTTCGAATCCCACTGGGAGCTCGAATTGTCAAGTGAGAAAGTGTCAAATCTTAATATTTTTTTGGTGATGTAGGAAAATATTGATATTTTCTCTTTTAGATGGTCTAAATATAATGAATGAAACTAAAATTACCACTTATTTACAAGAACATTCATTGCGGGACAGCAATGTGTGCTATCCTAGGTTACGCACCAGGATACATTTAAAGGACAAAAGGCAATTTTGCTCTTTTTTTTAAGTCGCGGCATTCTGTTTTTTTTAATCATTTGAATAGTGCGAAGAAATTACTTTACATATTCCTTGATTTTTTTTTGCACCAATAAATGCATTTAAACCTATGGTAGTACTGAAAACTCAAATTGTACTACCTTTTTTATAACAATATCTGACTTTAATACAAAACCCTGTGGTGTTTTGAACAACTGAAATATCGTGCAGCGCGTGCGCTTATCGACTTGAATGCACACTAGAACAATCGAATTGATCAGTTAACCCTAACATCGTAATCGCTGAGGCCGCTACTATTGAAGGTTATTTTTTTCTTTTACAATGTATGCTATACATGAGTGCTCATTTATTAAAGAATTGTTTCTCGATTTTTTTCCGGCTTTTATGTGGCGTTAAACGTCTATATTAAATGTCGTAATCCGTTAACTAGTGCTTTATGTTAAATTTGCCATTGAATACCGGCGTTTAAAACCGCAAAAACGCCGAAAAAAACCACACACGCGCTTCGTGGATTTCCATTTAATGCGAATTAGTTCATGTATTTACATTATTTTCCCGTCGCTATAATAGTATCAGCAAAAATTCTACTGATAAAAAGAAGTAAAAGAGAAACCACTACTGTCAGTGTCTTTTCATGCGGTGGAATATCCATTTTCTGTTAAGACACACCGGATGCAAGCGCAGTGTCTGCATGCAGTGCGTACAGTTCGTTCACCAATCTCTACCCAGATTTGTCGTTCCTTGCATACACATACACCTCTGTCAAAATTTCAGCAAATACCAATACTCTCGGCAAACGATGAAAAACGATGGAAATGCAATATTTCTTGATGGCACTAATATTAACTTTATATGAAAGGTTTAAATTACAAAAGAAAACACATTTTCGGATTGAATATTTTAAATATACAGTAAATTATGCTCAGAATTATATTGTGGCGGAATAAAGTTTTGTACTTTGGCATATCACTACGCCGTTAAAACATCAAAATAGGAACCAAATCGTTCCCATGCGGTTACAGTACAGCGTTTTGCTCAATAACAGCACTTTCCCATAGCTCTTAAACCTACCTCAAATTAAATTGCTAACCTAAACTATATTAAAATGTAGAAAATAAGCCGTGTTTCTTTCGATTGTATACATGTCAATCAGCAACCGATAGTTGATGGTGTCACGGTGTTGAAGTTCTGTTCGCCATTTTGATAATTTAGTCATGGTCATGTGACAAATTATCATGTGATTGCATGCTACTTTCTTAGAAGTTGACAGAGACTATCTATGCGTGCGCAGCGGAGCGTAAATAGTCCACCTACTTGAAAAATGAAGTATATTCGAGATTAAGCTCTATACAGTAGGAACGCCAGCCCTATGGCGTATGAATATTTATCAAACAAGGTCACGTGATAAAATCGATAACAAAATGACATTATCGGGAAAATTGTCACTGGTCAGATTTCTTCACCTCTTATTTATAAACTGTGATTATAACAAAACACCATCACAGATCGTTGTTAAAGTAATAATATTCCCAAACTACATTGGTCGAACAGAATTGGTGTACACTTCGTGTAATTCCCATTAATAGTTAAAGGTATTTTTCAAAGGGATGAATTTAGGTTGTTTTAAGGTTTAAATTGCCAAAAATGCGCTTTTAAATCAAAATCGATTTATTTTGTCATTTTAGAAGCGAGAATAAAAACAAATGCATGTACGCGTAGATAAATCTTTCCTCTGTCCATATGCAAATTTTTAATGAAATCGGAGACAAGTACTTTTTTTCCCCCAAAATTAACTAACATAACCCACGGACTCAAAGACGGCATAATGCATATACATTTACAGACGCGACCGGGTACACAATAAATGAAATAATTCCATTATTTCAATACATATATTTCAAATGTATGTATCCATGCATTCCAGATTAAATTTCTGATCTATACATGCTTTTGTTTTATGCCGGAGTGCTCAGAATAGGTTTTAACAAACAAAATTGTAACGGTTCGTCGGGAAAGGAAATGAGGATTGTGAACATATATGTTGCAGTGCTAATTTTCTGAATCCGAAAAAAATGCAAAAAAAGTAAGTTTTAACAGCGAGAATGATTTTTTTTACACGAAAGTGTTCATTGACATGTCTACTATTAAAACCCAAAATTTAAAGTCAATCAGAAAAAAGTACTTTTTTTCCCCCAAAATTAACAAAGTACACCGTGTTCGCTAAAATATGAACAATCGCCTTTCGAAGTTAATGTACACGCGGGATATAAAACCATGAAATTGTGAAATCCTTTTTAAGAGATATATTGATTTCAACATTGTTCTGTATTTAATAAATTATTAGAGTAGAATGTTCACCGTTTTTCTCAAGGACACCATTACGGTAGTATCCCTGCAGCCCCGCCCCTCATTCCACCCCCACCACCCTCCATACCGTATTGATTAGGCTGCTAATGCGCAGTTTTAATCAAATTTGATTTATTTCATCATTTTAGAAGCGAGAGAAAAAAACAAAAGCATGTACGCGTAAATACATCTTTCCTCTGTAGATATGTAAAATATAAAAAAAATCGGAGGCAAGTACTTTTTTCCCCCGAAAATTAACAAAGTACACCGTAATCGTTTAAATACGCCGAATCGACGTTCCAAATCGATCTTCGCACGGAATAAAATTGTGGAATTATGAATTCATTTATAAAGATAAATCGATTTCAGCATTGTTCAGTAGTTGTTATATTATTGATGTAGTATGTTAACAGTATTTATGAGAGCAACATTACGGTAGTATCCCTCCAACCCCGTGGGTTTCCCCACTCCAACCCGTACACACAATACGTTGTGTATTGCTGAGAATGCGCCTTTTATTCAAATCGATTTATTTCGTCATTTTAGAAGCGAGCATAATAACAAAATCATATAGATACATCTCTCCTCTGTATATATGTAGAATTTCAATAAACGGAGACAAGTACTAATTAAGTAACAGAACCGTCCGACCCAAAGACGGCAACATTCATATTCATTAACGAAAGACGACCGGCTACAGAAACAATTAAATAATTTCGTTATGTAAACACATATATTTAAAATGTATGTGTTCATGTATTTTACACTTATTTTTTTATCTATACATGCTTTGGGTTTATGTCAGAGTGGCCAATTTATTTTAACAAACAATGTTGCAACGGTATATCGGAAAATGAAATCATGATGGCGGCAACATACGTTGCAGAGTTAATTTTCGAAATCAGAAAAAGCGATAAACTAATATAAGTTTAACAGGCAAAAAGAAGTATATTCTTTTAACTGTTCGTTTAAAACTGAGGGGGCGACTCGAGTTTTAAAGAAAGCAAGATTGACATGTGTCCCTTTAACCAAGTAAATAAATGACTGACGAGTAACATACATGCTACTGTCGGTAACAAACATGATTATGTGTCGACTCGAAGATTTCATAACATAAACGTGGACATGACATTGTGTCAATGGAGCACTTGCCAGATTTGTGGTGTTGTGAAACACTGTACGCGTGAATCCAAAAAGTGCGGGTCGTTTATATTTATAGGGCATATATAGTTATATATATATATATATATTTATATATATTATTCTTTTATATTTATATGGTCCCAGAACGCAGTCATACTCACTACTATATTGAAAGTAAATACTGAATATACATGTGCGGTGCGTTACGATTTGTAGTATTTGAAAACAGACATATTAAACATTTCCCTGAACATATATACTATATTTATAGAAGTATTATTTCCTGGAAAAAAAATACATGTTTGTTTTCAGCAGTTGAAATCTACTATATTCTGCGAATATTGCTATTTTGAAAATTTGAATACGTCTGTTTTCATCAAATAGCATGTTTTGTTTGTTTTAATATATATATTTTTTAATTTATGATTTAAAAAAAAAATGGATGATCGGAATATGTCTTACACACTGTTGAATCCTGTAATTTAACAACAAGTGGTTTGGTTCACAGGCGACAGTATCGGTGAACAAAACCACTTGTTTTACTGGATTCAACATTGTGCAAGAAAATATTCATATATTATACCATTAATATTATAACATGTGTGTTGTAACATATGCTTATCCTTGGATAGTGGATGTCTGCAGGGAACTTGACCTTTTACCTAAAAATCAAACGATCATCCTCTTTCCACTGTCCAACAATGAAGTTTCATGAAATTTGCTTTAGGTAAGAGGAAAAACTGTGTGGGCAATACTTTTCATTTTCCGGTCATGGTAACGGACCTTTCAACTACTGACTTCAAAATAAACAGGGATTATCATTTCACCAAAGGCATTTAAAGTATGAAGTTTTATGAAATTAGCTTCAGAGAAAGTAATAAAGAGTTTGTACAAAGTTTCGTCAAAATCCAACAAGTAGCGCAGACAAGATTTGTGACAGACGAACGGAAAGGCCAAATCTAATCTGTCTCACCTACCACTTTGTGGTGGAAGACATAATTATAAAGACAATATTTTAGTTCATATGTATACTTTATTAAGAAAATAATTGAGCGAACATAAACTTCAGCATTGACACTGGCCAGTGGTGTACATGGAGTCTTCTTCCACATGACGTGCAGACTGAAAGAAAAGAAAGACATAGAATTTAATATAAGTCGAGCAGAGTATTCAATTTGAATCAGGTGTTGCGAGAGGGATCTAGGGCATATTTAGGGGAATGGGACAGTTTAAAATTTAATTATTGTTTAACGCCTTATCAACACGTTGTTTAGGTTATTTCGAACCGCCCGAAAGAGAGGAGGAAAGATACATAGGCATCCAGAAACCCTGCCCTACGCTTACTACCGATTAGATACCTATGGTTCTTTACCGTGCTTGGAGGGAGGACAGACTCCGATACACAGGACCACCCGGTTTACGTTCCCATCAGACGAACGAGGCTAGCAGGACACATCGAAGTAACCCAGTGGCGCCAGTAAGAATTGAATCCGTGTTCACTGAATTCAAAGCCGATATGCTATAAACGTCCCTTGACCAAAACTGAGTAAATGGCACATCAAGTAAAGGGTCAATACATATTATATTGTGTATCATACGAGTATATGACTGAACTGACATGATTATAGAACCATTTTAATGTATGTTTCACCCAACAGTACAGCAAGAATCTATTATAAGGAAAGTTAAATCTGACAGAGGGTGCAATGTTCTATAAGCCATTTTTACTAGAAGGGGAATAAAATACAAGTCTGGCCAAAAATCTAAAATTGTTAAATTTTACACGTTTTGTTCATAGGATATTTTACTTTAATGAGGTAAGGTCATTTTACATGGGGAGAAAACATTAATATACAACTATTTATTTTCTCTCTCAAAAATTGGTGATGCCGCTAGTTTTAGAAATAAAACATGATTAAATAGGGCAGTTGAGAAGACACTTTTGTAGATGTGTGGTCTGTTCTGATGTGAAAATGTGTAAAACAGACACAAGATTGGAAATTTGCTCTGTGTCCCTTTAATAAATTGAGGACCCATCACATAGACCAATTAGATGATGTTAAAGGGACACACGGCGATCTTGAAGTATTTATCAAGCTTTAACATTAGCATCTCCATTTGTTAACATGGTAACATGTTAAATTTAAACCTGCTTGCATTAAAAGTTAAATAAATTATTATAGGTGCACTATTATCAACAGTAAGTAATGTGTAAAACAATTTCTTCTGAACTATTCTAATAAATAATATTAATGATGCACAAATGCAAACTATGCAGAAAAAAATTAACCGAACTCCAGAACTTTTAAACAAATAAAGACTGCCTAGTGTCCCTTTAACACAACTTGTTTTCGCATGTATCCAGTACATGTAGTTTACACGAGCTCATATGACAATCACGCTGCACTATAACTGAAATATTTTTACTCTAACTTTGCACAGCACCGTGCAAGCATAACACAAGCTCCATTTAAAGAACTACACAAGTGCAAACAATTTTTAAAAAGGCTCTTACCTCCATATGATCCAATGGCATTTAATACGGCTTGACATTCTGAAGTCGTCAGTATCAATTCACTTAGAGCTGCTCAAGGGCACGATTCACATTTGAGACCTCTCTGAAAACAACATCAATCCAATGTCAATGATCAAACACACATAGTTTATCCTTTGTTATACATAATGTAACATATTTAAAAAAGAAAAGATAAAATAACTAAATTGAATAAAGCATGAATACTACTTGTGCTCAATAACACTGTTAATGTAATAAAAACATCTCTCATCATTCATTATACATGTAAAATATAATGTAGCCCAACTGGAGATCCATTAAAAACATTGTTCCACTTTCACAGCATATTTCCAGCCCATGGAATAGTCATTTCTTTTGAGACACACTGGAGGCAAGCGTAGTAGCTACACCGCCTTAAAGGCTTTTAAGTGAAATGTACTTTCTCGAAATTGCGTTGTTTTTTTCGCAACAGAATGTAAATAAATGTAAATTCAAAATCACTTCCTTGCCTCAAAACTTTACTGTACATAAATATGAATCTGACCGATTTCAGTCAAATGTCTATGGCAGATTACATTGTTTCAATGGTAGTTGTATCGGGTTATGTATTCACGAATGTGCGAGAAAATGGGGATAACGCTAACGATATAGAGACAACGCTAACTATTTACATTCATGCATCTGAGGGGTGGGGGTGGAGGGGGTTTCTAGTTTTCTTACCCCCTCCTTGTTTTCGGTATGCAAGCTCCATCTACCCCCACACCCCCATCTACCGTACTTGGGTGGGGGCGGGGTGCGGGGGACATTGATAGCATTTCTACTAGCAATTGTTTTATTCCACGAAACGTTCTACAGTTTACAGTACATCCAGTTACTGGAAAGATCGGAGTACACGAAAAACACTTATAGTGATTATGAACTTTCTATTATACACTATACACTACTTTTTTAGGCACTGTATTTGGCCAATGTCTAAATATGCACGATCTAAAAGGGGTGTGTACTGTTTATTAACAAACACATTTTAATGACAAAACAAATACCTTGATCATGGACCTCCAGCAGCAGACAATAATCCCAAATCCAACTTGCAACAACATGTCAATTTCACGTGTAAAGTTATGTCACGGTGACCTGTCAGTCACCAACACTGCATCGTGTTGACACATAATGGGACGTTATTTCGTCCGGTAAGGTATTAGTTTTTACATAATCTACGGTATGAAACACTGTACGCGTGTTGTTAGACTCCATAGGTACCCGTAGTGCTCGCCGACGTAGCGCGCCCAATTTCGGGTGTGAAAAAATGGCGTCTGTTTTAGTTGAAAATTCGTAAAATAGTCCGTAAAATACAAAGAAATAGTCCATGTTCGCGGAGTTAAAATGCGAACAGAACTGATATGTTATAGGTCCGTGGCGTTCCTACTGATAATGATTCAAAGGAAAATATCAAGAAAATGCAAAAAATATTAAATTACTTAAACCAGTTTGCTAAGATGGTAAGAAGCGAATATCAACTTTATTAGGTGAGGCTTAGAAAATGTGTTTGTTTATATGGTGTTTTACGCCATTTTCAACGCAGGTATATATATATATATATGACGGTCGATGTTTTAGTGGTGGAGGCAGACCACCCACTTATTTTGGGTAGAACCAGTACTGAACACCTCCCGCCATCCGTAAGAATCAACACTTCCTCACTTACAGGTCGTACTCTCATTGGAATTTGAACCCGCAGCGGTGAGAGGCGAAGGTTAACAACGCAACGTCGTTAACCATTCGGCCACGGAAAGGCTTAGAAAAGGAAGCATGGCGAATAAATGGTCGTTTGTAAAAATGATATATTGCCCTGTAAACCATCTATTCATATTATGTATGCCAACAAGTTTAATAAATTCTAATGATGGTTGGCTGTTTGATTGAATGGTGGTGTACGTTATTTTCAGCACATTTTAGGCTATATATGACGGTCGATTTTTTGTAGTAGTGGCAGACTACACACTTTTCCCTACAAGTTCATGTAGTGTCAATAATAAATTTCATTGGCCTATATATAGTGATGCGCAAACGCTTGGTCGAGCTTTCAAGGCGTATTGCCTGTTGAGAAAACCCCTCTGTTTTAGTCAGTATTCCTTATCGTAATCCTTATCGTTATCGTTACCGTAGTTAGTTGAACAGCTCTATTATCAATTGAATGGCATTAGACGTTACCACATTGGCGATAAAAGAATAACTGCAATGGGGTCTTCAGTGGCCCTATTCTTTGCTCCGGAACTAAACGGGGCCCCCGGAACCACACGGGGTAAAATAAAATAGTATAATATTCATAAAAATACTGGATGCGCTCGTGTTGAGTATGGGTTAAACAAATTAAATAAATACACAGTATTACTATTCATATAATATAGTAATAATAACAATAATAATAATATAATAAAATGTATAATAATAACATTAATAATAATAATAAAACAATAATAACATCATTAATAATAATGTTAATAGTAATAATAATAGCAATAGTGCTAAGATAATGTTACAAAATAAAAAATAACAAAAATAAATATATAAATAAATAAATAAATACAAAAAAATGAAGTAATAATAAAAATAATCATAATAATAATAACCATTATAAAACATTATGCATCAATAAATTCATAAATATATGAATGAATAAATAAATATATATTTAGCTAAATACGTAACATATAGCAATGAATAAATATATAAATAAATAAATAAATAGATAAATACATTCTAATAGATATTTGAGATACATGTACCTTACAAACCAATAATAACAATAATACTAATATTAATAATAATAATAATAATAATAATTATTTTTAATAATACTTTTAATTCTTAATTCTGAGAAACTGTCCAATTGGTGACCAGGAATTTGAATTCTCTAAATTCGGGTAGGTGATACCGCGATCTTTTTCCTAGCTGTTTACCCAAGTTTACTGTTCAAATTACGATCTTTACAGTATGATTATTTTACAACCGTGCAAATGTCTTGCATATTTATGCAAAATGCTTCCATATATGTCTCTTTCAAAAGCGAATCTTGAAAATTATCATCTGTTTACTCAGCCAAATATTTTTATTTTACTATAGAACCTAAGGATAAAACCCGAGAAACACAAATGTTCTCACCTAGTGTAAATAGCTTAAAATCTCAGCATTTTGGCAATGCAAAATTACCAATAGCTTTAATAATAATAATAATAATAATAATAATAATAAAATAACATTCTTCGAAGGGAAATGTAAATTAAATTAATTAATAAAACTAGATATGGTTAGAAACTAATTCTTCATTTATGTTTTATTCTGTTTCATGAATCGAGCCGGTCAAGAGGTGTTGTGCCTTCCGGGCAGGGAAGTGACCAGCCAGTGTCTGAGACCGGGCATGCTGTAATGACGATGTGGTGCGCAGCTCGTTTGATTGTCCCGGTTGTGGTGGACAAGCCTGAATGGTCCGGGCGCAGCAAATCATCAGCCTTTATACTGGTTAGCGGCGATGCCAAAACAGACCTCAGTAAAACCGCTCAAGTAATGGGGTGGAGGCAAGTGCGAGCATGGGTTTCACAGGGCCCGCATGCATTTTCCAACTTTAGTCATGCTGGTCGACCCGCTTTGTTACCATGGTGCTCATGTCTGGCCAATCGGCACCACTCTCAGTAATACTTCTATTCGAGTAAGATATTTTAATTTGTAGCGAGTAATCGGGTTCAAGAATTGGTTCTCTCGAACACAATATTCAGTCAGCTGATATTCATAATGAGCAACCACCACAGACGTTAACTTACAATATGCGGCTCATTAAATACTTCCCGGGTAGCGCATTTCCTATTTCGCCGGTTGCCTTAGTTAAGAACTCGGATTGTGATTTGAGTTTGATACCCCTCTTAGCAGCACTGGATTATTTTCTGGACGAATGAATTTCTTCTTGATGGATAAACTTGATAACAATTGCTGTCAGGACTTGTGGCTATATTTGGTCATCTAGGGGCTCCTTAAGCGGATGGAATGTCTGTTGGCTCCACTATTGAGTTAAGATTGTTCTCGGTGCCATATACTCCGCAAAAGTCGCGCTATCGTCACGAAGTGCTCACGGATCATTTAATGATAGTCGTGGGCTGTGTCTGTTACTGTTGCACACTTTGTCGTTTTCAGTCCTTGACCTTTTACTCGGAAAGGCACTCCTATTAGGTCTGATATCACAATGTTGAAGACGGTTCCGGTAGTGTTAGCAGTTTCAGTACGAGTCCCTTAGCCTAGCCACATAGCAATGATATTGAGTATTGGTACTGAAGCACTGGTCAACGTTATTAATAATTAGGCACCCACTTATTACCGTTTTATTCATCTGGTTAGACAAGCCCACAGCCTTTGCAGAGGTTTGTAAGACTGATCAGATGGGCAGAAATTTAATTTTCACCTTGTAATTTTGAACACCGACATAGTTTCATCCGTACTAAAGAGTCTTGTCTCTGCTAAATCTTGATTACAATGGTTACACGGCAGTACCCTCCACTGGCTTTACTTCGAATCTGCCTCGTGTTTACACGTCCAGGTTGGGAAACCAACACCTCACTCCTCCTGAACAAATGGCGTCAGTTCAAGAAATGTTCCTTTGCAAGTTATATAAAGCACATTATTTTTGAATTGTGGTAGGGCGCGGCTCACGTTATGATATATAATATACTGCATGCGCATTGAATAATCTAACAATGATATATCCAATTTTCTGCGACTATGAGGGATTCGCTTTTGCCAAAAGTATTTGTTTTTTGGCGGTGGCATTATCAAAATTTCATTTTGATTGCTGCTCTGTGGCATTATCAAAATTTCATTTTGATCGCTGCCATATGGCCGTCAGCGTATCCTTCAATTCAGTGAAATCAAATGTAATGTTTGTTTGCAGTACAGTGCGGACCTACGATGCCATTGTGTTCGGACGCTGTGGTTTCTATAGGACCCTATACCTCATTAATGACAGTTAACACTCTTATAATTAGTAAATTTCAATGTAATACTTACCACTGTTCCCCAGGGTTGGGATTACAGCATGAAATGTTAAGCCTTTTGTGGCTTATTGCTGGTGCATCATGCCTAGTTCGGTCGTGCACATTATTGTAAACTTTAGAAAAGATGATTAAATGAAGAAACATTTTACTTTAGAATAAGTGTTTTGAATAAACAATTTATTTAAGCCTTTTGGGGCTTCACTAAGGGTATAAGACTGATGGGCCATGCCCTCTTTTGTTTTAGCATATTGGGGCTTCATCTTTTGTTTAAGCATATTGGGGCTTCTTTAAGGGTAACATGCTTATGGGTCATGCCCTCTTTTGTGAAACATATTAAGGGCTGCCATAATATATATATGTGTTTCCGGCAGCCCGCTATTTGGAGCCGCGCCCAATATTTGCCATAACAATTTAATAAATGAGCAAGCAACTTAATAAATGATAATATTTTCTTTTGTGTTTGTCAATTTGGTGCCTTCCTAATAATACTCGTTATTAGCCAGAGTTATTTGGAGGTACCCCACTGTTTTGTAAGCTAGATCTGCTATTGTGTTCCTTTAATAACGCATACGCGGGCCTTTGCAGTCTCTTGCGGCTAAAAAATTAAGAGAACGGTATGTAATGTTATAGGTTGACTAAAACAATTATTTTTCCCCACCCACCTCACCCTTTCTTTTCCTAGAGAGGTAGTTATTTGTCATATCAATAAAAAAGTTGATCCATTATTTTTCAACATATTTCATCTGTTTCGTTTATGTTTTAGGTCAAATATTGTACATCCTCCATTAAGAAAAAGATCCTGCTGTTGTCTGCATATAAGTTCAGGAACATCAATGCTACAGAACATGTGTGGCTTCGAAAGCAGAACGATACACCAAAGGATCCGTCATCGGTGCGGCTCCAGAAGCGGAACGATATACCTGATGATCGGTGCCAGTGCGACGTCGGCAGCAGAATGATATACCAGAAGTTCGATAATCGGTGCGGCTTCAGAAGCAGAACGATATACCGGAAGATTGGTGCGGCTCCGGCAGAATGGCCGTCATCCAATGCAGTGAAATCAAACTGAATGACAGTTAACAACTTTATAATTAGTAAATTTCAATTTAAAACTGACAACTGTTCCCCATGGTCGGGATTACAGCATGAAATACGTGCGGCCGTCAGCAAATCCTTCAATTCAGTGAAATCAAATTTAATGACAGTTAACAATTTTATAATTAGTAAATTTCAATGTAATACTGACCACTGTTCCCCAGGGTCGGGATTACAGCATGAAATATTAAGCCTTTTGGAGCTTATTGCTGGTGCATCATGCCTAGTTCGGTCGTGCACATTATTGTAAACTTTAGATAAGATGATTAAATGAAGAAACATTTTACTTTAGAATTAGAGTGTTGAATAAACAATTTATTTAAGTCTTTTGGAGCTTCACTAAGGGTATAAGGCTGGTGGACCATGCCCTCTTTTGTTTTAGCATATTGGGGCTTCATCTTTTGTTTAAGCCTATTGGGGCTTCTTTAAGGGTATCAGGCTTATAGGCCATGCCCTCTTTTGTGAAATATGTTATATATATATATATATATATATATATATGTGTTGCCGGCAGCCCGCTATTTGGAGCCGCGCCCAATATTTGCCATAACAATTTAATAAATGATCAAGCAATTTAATAAATGATAATATTTTATTTTGTGTTTGTCAATTTGGTGCCTTCCTAATAACAGAAAAAGGTATTAGAAATGTAACTAAATTATTAAAAAGAAATTAAGTGCTATTAATACTGAATTAAACTTATTTAACAGTTTTCCCCTGCATACTACGTGAACTGTTTCTACATAATGTAAGATCTATTAAAAACAGAATGATAAATAGATGTTTCTTTAGTACAAGTCTTAGTTTAAACATATTTATTTTACATCGATTGCGAAACAAGTTATTGCAACTTAGATTAATCACTCTCGATGTCTTCCTGGGTAGAACCAGTACTAAGCAATGTGGATTAATTATCTTGCTCAAGGATACATAACGTTGCCGCTGCGAGGATCGAACCCACGACCTCTCGATCTGGAGTTTGTCGCTCTACCACTAGACCACGCACTCCACTACTTAGTACAAGTCCGTGTTCTCAGAAAGCAAGTAGGCAATGGCCGTTAGTACGCGTTTCTTCGTTATAGGTGATGCATATGTATACTAATGATGCTAATAAACAAGGAAAGCACAAATAACACACCCAGTCTGCTTATATGTACTCATGGTGTAGACTGAACTGATTTGTCGCGCTAAATTCTTCACCATTTGATATTAAATCCGCAGTTACTGAGTAGAAGGTCAATTGACGGACACCGTATATAAAGATATAAAGCGCAGCTCTACCTGTCAATGAAAAGCTGTGCATTGTGCGATTATGCACTTTCCACGCAATGCGTCCGAATTGCGAACTGGGAGCCAGGACGCAGTTCGCAATTCAAATAACGAACTGCGAACTACTTCAGCTGTATAACAACACAATCTTTTCCTTTCATTTTTTTTCTACAACTACTTCATTCGATATTGTTTTCTATTGAACTGATGAACAGTAGAGCCTTCAGAACCATTAGTTTAACCAGTTTCCAATTTGGCCGAATTGCGAAGTGGGAGCCAGGACGAAGTTGGCTGTTCGCAATTCGAATAACGAACTGCGACCTTCTTCAGCTATTTAACAACACGTCAGTTTTCTTTATTTTTTTTCTTTAAAATACTTCATTTGAGATTGTTTTCTATTGGAATGATGAACAGTAGTGCCTTCAGCACCGTTAGTTTAGCCAGTTGCCAATTAGGCCGAATTGCGAGCTGGGAGCCAGGACGCAGTTAGCAGTTCGCAATTCGAATAACGTATTGCGAACTATTTCAAATATATAACAACATGTCCGTTTTATTTATACTTATTTTTTTCCTTAGAATAATTCATATGCTATTGTTTTATATTGGACCGATTCACAGTAGTGCCCTTCAGCGCCATTAGTTTAGCCAGTTGTCATTTGGCCCGAATTGCAATTCGAATAAAAATGGATATAACAAGTCCGCCTTGTTTTTTTTATGGAAAATTTATTGTGAACACACATTAAATTATTATTATTATAAGGTGAATAAATGCATATATGTAACGTTCATTTCGAATTGCGAACTGGCAGCCAGTTCCCAGTTCGCAATTCGAATAGCGAACTGCGAACTGGGTCCTAACTTTATAGTCATATTATTAATTTACAATGCACACACAAAATAAAACTAAATCTATAGCTCACAATTCCGTTGTGAAAATTATGAAGATCGTTGACGCAATAAAACTAACTGTATGAGCAGTAAACGATTACAAAATGCACCGCGCTTTTGTCTCAATGCTTGATTTCAATCGAAACTGGCGCGCCAATTTCTATAACCAATTCAGACTGGAGAAAGCATTACCAATTTGATAACTTAAAACCGATGCCGTGTATTCAGTCGTGGTTTTATAGATATATTCCTTCTATTAAACCGTAATATTGATCACAGTGTTGCAGATCTGAGAATTATCTATATTTAAGATTGTGTCAGCATAGGGTATACAACACGGACAATGCCAGACAAATCCATTTCCTATAAAAGGCACGCTTTAAACCCACAACAAAAGCAACTACGTTTAATTGAATATGATAATCCAAAACATAAAGACCTTAAAAGTGCACATATTATTTGCGATCGCTCTAAATTCGAATGACATTTCTTATGGACGGAAATAAGTTTAATCATAAGTGTTATATACAATGTTATCCAATCAATTTCATTACGTGTCGCAAATTTTATGTTTCACTAACACCATCCACTAAGACTACGGTGACGACGATGAAGACCCCCGAATTGCTTCCCGACTAGTAATACAGTTTTATGTACATGTACATCGGGTTTTAATAAGAACCAAATCGTAAGTGTCTGGCATGCCATGTTGGTTACTCAATGGTTACAAACGTATTGTACAATTAGGCATATACCCTAACGACAACTTTCTGAAGCTTACATAACCATATTCGGAAATGTGAACACAAAGGGCAACTATAACCACTGATATAAACACATCATGGTATAATAGGGCAAAATATGTATGCATTTAAAGCAGAATACCGCTTAATTTAAGGCGGTGCTAAGGATGTTAGAGGTGGTGTTTTTGATCATTGCATCCGCCTTTCATCATGCAATGACATTCACACACTATAAATAAAGACTCTATGTTAACTTTTTTAACTTCGCCAAGCTTTCGGACTTACGTCCTTCATCAGGGCTAATTTATAACTCAATGTATACAAATAAATCGGATTTGACCTCGGTGTAATGGCGCGCTATTCCTTCAGATTGACGCCATATGGCCGGTATGTTCGCAGCTTACTCTTCCATAACTGCTCAATGGTTATATAATATCGCTTAAGCCGGTGTTAGCGTTTCTTTATTAACACTTTTATTGGGATGGCAGCTGGTTTAAACCCCAGCGGCCTTTTTGCCACTGACCGTTCCAAGGCGGTAGCCCTATTGTCATCTCAGTTGTGTTTGTGGTGTCGCAAACCTACCTTGTTATTAACATTGTAGTTGTTGTTTGTTTTAATTTGTGTTTTTTGGTTGACTGTTCTTTGAAAATTACATTCCCTGTTCGACTTTTATACATACTTTTAGGGGGTACTGTAGTTGTCACACCTTATATTTACTACCTCTTATGAATAATAAGATTTTGCTACTTTTCTGTTTGTTTGTGTTAGTTGCATCCACTGACTCCCTTTCAGAATGTAGGTATTTACGTCTCACAACACAGTATGTAGCAGGACCCGTCTGGACCACTGTAGAACTTCCTAAATTTTCTTAAAAATAATTTCTTTGTGAAAAACCGGTTGCTCGAATTATCCAGCAAAAAACACGGGCTTGACCAATTTGCTTTTTTTAAAATCAATAGTTTAAAGAGACACTCTTGCATTTGTACATTTCACTTACATTTTCAAGTGCATCACTACCCGGTATTAGATGCTCAGATATGGGCTCACATTCAGGCATATCCAAACCTGTATGAAATCATGAAGCTGTCCCATTCTTGTCAACTGCAACAAAAAAGAGAAACTATTTGCACATTTTAAGATATAAATAAGAACCGAATAACACAGATCTTTTTTTAAGCACCGTGACCTACTGTGACTGACAAGGGAAATAACTGTTTAGTGAGACCTATATTGGCATGCACACTGTCAACTCCATTAACCCACTCGCTATTTACATTACATCTCGATTTGATAGTTTCACGAGACAAGCAACCGTTTACTGAAATAAAGAATACTATATAATATCATTTAAAGTTTATAAGCATTACACAAATAAACAATTATTACCTAGCAAAATACATTTATAATATTTTATGATACTCATCGTGGATAAAGTTCATACACATTCTCCTTTGTTTGTCCGCCTTTTCTAAGCAGAAATAGATGTATTTCCTTCGTCGTTAATGTAAACACTTAGTTGTCAAGAGTACCTTTATAATACTACGGTACACTTAACGTATGACAACATTGTATTCATTACCGTTTTAAGATGTTTATACTTTGTGACGTCAAATTTCGTAAGCATTAAAACCTTAGATATGTTTAAATCGATGTTCCAGTTATTTTCGGGTTTGTTTTGTTATTTCACATCGTGAAAGAAACTAAATCAACAAAGCCGACCATAACATCTGTCATCCAAATTGTCATTGTTGAACTAACATTTCACACGGATTAATACTGGTAAAATATATAAAACTAAAGCTATAGTTATTAATGCCAATGTTCCCCCGATTTAAAGCACTCGAATGTTTCGATTCTTTGCAAAGTAATTGTTTACAATGGAAATGCCAATATTTTAAAATTCGGTTTCTAATTTGTTAACTTGTTCGCCGTGATAAGTGTTTTGCCATTTCAAAATAAGCCAGGCTTTCTCTCTTTTGTCCATTAGGCAAACAGACCCACCTATTTTTCTTAGTTTAGACTTAGCAGCATCCGCATTAACACTGAAGAGGATATTTACAAGATCTCTTACAAGAAAAGAAAAGAACCAGCCTATTCAACTTTTAATGATTATATTTTCCCATTAATAACCATGTAAACATGTTTTATTTCAATCCGAGTATAAAGTAGGAAGGACATAAAAAGTGTATTTATGTGTATTCATTTGACCACACTTTCCCATTTTAGTTTAGAATTCAGTTCTTTGAAATCAATATGATGTACGGTTAGAAATAAAGATAAACGACCATACAACGTCTTTTCAGAAGACAGAAACCATGTTATTGCACCCCGCACAACATTTGGTTGAGTGCGGTCATGTGGTGACCCCTATTTTTCTGTAGTGTGTCAGTAGATTTCATAGAGGGTCACTAAAACAATATGGACTACAATTCCGATTCAAAGTTTAAATCATTTGCAGATAGTTCTTTAAAGCGTTTGTAACAAATATAATAAGTAAATTAATAATGTTTTTAAATTGCACCGGTCGTGACGTCAAATTGCGCGTACGTCTCAATGACGTTGACGCTCCATTTAATTAAATGGGTTAAATATCGGTGTTTGCCGTAAAAAAGGTGCTCGATGCAATAAATCAGTTATTGGGTTTGTTACTGACCACCTACGGAAATATGTGGGTTCAGTCAGATAAATAGAGGGACTCGGCTATTGTCTTGCCCCCTATAAATCTTTCGGACGCCACATATTTCTGTAGGGGGTCAGTATAGCCGAATCCCCCTATATATCTGACTGACCTCACATATTTCTGTAGGGGGTCAGTAACAAACCCAATAACTAATAATAGCAAACTTTATACTATCAATACAATAAGTTGACTTTGAGAGTATAATCGCATAAAAAAATGACAAAAACCAGTACCGTGTTAAAGACTCCAAAACAACACTACCATAAAACAGAATACCATATAAGGACTGGTACCATATACGGACTGGTACTAAAAATACATGTTCGTCTATTTGTTTATATGAGTATGTATTAGAAGGTGGAAATGATCCAGACGTTGATGTCGGGGGAACTACATGCATGTGGCATTGTAGTAAAACTGGGTGGATAAATAAGAGCATGAAAGGAGACATTTTGAAATCGCCGACCACGATAAATATAAAAACAAATATGGCAGTCTCGGTCCAAGAACGGTAGTGAAAACCGCTGGCTACCCGATCACGTCATCTTGCCCCTGGTTGAACAGAACTCAATATTTAAAATGTTGCTAGTACGAACATTTGAGCCATCCCGAAGATGGTATGCATATGACGGTGGACATGGAACCTTCAATTAGTTATTTTCATACCAGTCCATGACCAGTAGCGTATGGTCCCAGTTTCTAACAAAATGCTTCGCCGCAAACGAGAAAACAATAGGCGAAATAAGCAAAATATAATTTAGTTGGGAGCAGAAGTTATGAAACCTGTGTATTACAAGTTACAGTCAAAAGACTCAATTAAAAATCTGAATCATATCCTAAGGTTGATTAAACAATTGTCAGCGTCTAAATTTAAAGGCTGGAGTAGTGGAACCAGCTATTCGAAGTTAAAATAAGAAAATAAAATATTTGAGAATGTATCACCGATATATACATGTATATCGGACTCAGCGATCTCCAAATACTGGAATGAATAACGGTTCTGATTGCAAGCACGTGGAGACGTTTTTCTGCCACCACACTGCACAGGCAGCGTAAATGTGATGTATAAAAGGAGTATGAAAGGAGAAATTTGAAAATCGCCGAACACGATACATATAAATCAATGGTATGAATAGAAAGACCTAAAACAACAAGGGACACGTAGAAAGGGGTACAACACATTCAGACTGTGGGAAAAGGACCAAACTATTTCGGAATAATCAGATCCCGTGTTACTCTTTGCCTTTTTTTTTCTTCTTTTGGGGCGATATTCAGTTTCTAGCTCACCCATTTATTGTTCCTGTGTCAAGTTCCCACAAACATTTGCCATGTGCTCTTATGTATTTTAGAGTTGTTTTTGGGACAACACATGGTTTTGGTACATGTGTAAATAGATAATATCATGTTAGTACCTGATACTATCCAGTTTATCAGGTGAGGCAGAGAAAAAAATGAAGTCCGAGGTTGTTCCGAGGGCTTCATTTTTTTCGTGTCGAACCTGATTAACTGGATACGATCAGACACTAACATGATATTCTATTTATCATATGTTGATCGTTTAAAATCATTTAATTTACCTTTTTTTCCCGTTTATTTTCGTTCAAAAATACCCAGACGTCATCAAATACCTGACGTCATTAAAAGAGGTGCACCTGACGGGAGAGGAAAGTACAGTGCTTTGGGGTGTATAGAGTCATTGGTAGTAAAGCATCATCTCCTGTTTATATTCAATTTTCTCAGCTCATATATTTTAGATTATTTTAAAACTTTCCCGGCTTGAAGATATATCATATAATCATACATTTATTCAACGGTGAAATTATTTGGGACATTTTCCCTGCAAAATACTAAAAAAATCACTATCTGCAACACCTCTCAGAAAAAATTATTCTGTACTACCTGAATGAAGTGTGTTTTTGAAACGAAAAAATCATACTGTCACAATAAACTCAAAAATAAATATTTGCTGTTTTAACAAATGTTAGTGACAGCCTCACCTGATAAACTGGATAGGATCAGGCACTAACATGATATTCTCTATATCTCAGGCACCCTGAATTATACAGATCGACATGACAAATACCTATTTTCATGACTCTTGTTACGCTTGATTGACATATGGGAACTATGCATTACACTAACGGCGTGACTATATGTAGAACATTGAAATACTAAATAGAGACCTCATCAAAATAACCAAATATGTTACTGTCTTTGTTTTATTATATAAACAAGTTCCAACTAGCTATGTTTTTGTTTAAGTCAATTTGATGATGTAATTGATACTGCAGATGCATCTAAACTCAACACAATCAATCCGTCACTTTAATATGACACATCCACTAACATAAGTAGTGTATCGTTACTGTTTTGGCATTTTAAGGACTAGGACCGTCGACCCCACCCCCACTTTCGATGTGTTTCAAGTAGTGGTACACAGGGTTTTTATGTCGCACAATGTAAACCCGCTCACTGCGGCGTTTATTTCCTCTTTGGAGGTTATTTGTTGAGCTTTTGTAGCTTTTGTATATTCCTCTTTGGAGTTTTTTTGTTGAGCTTTGTAGCTTTTTTATATGACATGACACAATCGCTTCATTGGTTGAAGTACGTCTTTCATACCTCTTTGGAGGTATCTAAGCTGTGTTCCGCTTCCCCCATGTGTGGCGGGGCCACGCATACACACACCGCGTGGCATGTGGCGGTATTTCGCGGTCACAGCATAGTGTAGTTAAAATATTCTAAGAACTTGATTATTTTCTATGCAAGAAGTTTTTAATTTAAAACTTGTCTTTGTGAACATCTGTTCCCAGGATTTACACTGTACAGTTTTTAATTTAAGATTTGTCTTTGTGAACATCTGTTCCCAGGGTTTACACTGAACTTAGTTTGGACTATGAACATTGTATTTATGTGAAATGTTCCAATTTGATTAACTACACATTTTTACTTTACACTATATACTGTTGAAGCCATGGCCAGCTTTTTCCAATATTAAAATATAAAATATTCACATCTTGTTTCTTTTGTAATCCATCTTAAATAATGGGATTTGTTCTATTAAGGATCAAATACTAGTTATTTCAGGGGAGAGAATCCTTCAGCTTTGACATTATCATAGACATGTGTTTCTAACGCATAAACCGCCTTATATCCATGACAGCCATTTTTCTACAGATCGGCCTGTTTTTGTTCCTAAAAATCACGGTATTTAAATGCTATCTCGAAACCAACCCGCCCACCCTCACCAGTCTTAGTTGCTTATATTGATTGTACTTGGTACCAGTGTCTTTATCTTGTTATGTATATATTTCAGTAAGTGCCTGATGAGATGCGATGCCTGGTGGTCTGTCGTTTTTGTCATGGCTTCATCCGGATCTCGTATGCAGTAGTCCACACTTGTGCCATCTTTGGGATACAGCTATGAGAAGTTTTCAACTACTATTGTCGTCATTGCAAGACTTTGTGGTATTGGAACGCGAAGAACTTTATGCTATTCTATGAACTGTTTATTCGGTGAACTGTGTAATGGTTTTAATTTAAGATTTGTCATTGTGAACATCTGTTCCCAGGGTTTACACTGAATTTAGTTTGGACTATGAACATTGTATTTATGTGAAATGTTCCAATTTGATTAACTACACATTTTTATTTTACACTATATACTGTTGAAGGCATGGCCAGCTTATTCCAATATTAAAATTTAAAATATTCACATCTTGTGTCTTTTGTAATCCATCTTAAATAATTGATTTCTTATCTGAAATTGATTTTTTAATACACACATTTGAAAGAGATTGAACATAATACAAACAAATTTCAAAACTTACATTGTATGCCCATCTCGGAACACCAAACTAAGAAAATATTCAGCTTTATCCAGTTTTTTAATCCAGATATAAAAATCGAACAGGAAAAGCAGCATTCAAGGACGACAGTCAACCACAAACACACACAGAAACAAAGAACAACTTTAAAGATGAATATAATGCCATATAAAACGTAAAGTTGAACGTATAGTTGCTTTGAAATAACGTAATCGTTGTATTGGATAATTCCTGACGATTAAAATAGTTTAAAATGACTTCATAACGGTTAAAGGGCGGGGCGTCAGAGGTCTTGATAGAACTTTTAAAACTACCTCAAAAAACAAACAATCAGCATTAAGTACTTTAATGAACTATATTAGATAAACGTATTTGAGAATCCCAAATGCTTTTACACATGTCCGTATTGTCTGGAAATCAAAGTTGATACTATAATATTTCTTTAAATAACATGTTACTTTAGGGATTAAACGTTCGGGATCGTATAAGTATAGCACTACCCTAACCCTTTTATCTGTTTTTCTATATTTTAATTTAGAAGACATTTGCGCGGAAAGTGCTGTCCTAGAAATCAACTTTTCTATAATAATTTGTTAAGGTTATCTTTATATTGTGTAATACAATGCCATCTCCAACAAGCGCCCAAACTATAAATACGTTAATTGAACTTGAATTCGTCGGTAGTGCCTTTTGACAAGACCATAAAAACGTCGATTAATTCAATTTGCCGCTTTTACTTGTGCGTGATCCGAATATGATAACGTTTTAAACATAAGTAATTGAATTATAGAAGCAGACAATAGTTTGTAAATCTAGTAAGCAGAAAAACAAACAAACCGTTATAGAACACATAATTGGCATGGACACTCTTAAGAATGACAGCAAAACGTGTACTAGTTCTCTAAAACGTACACACCTTGGAACACTAACTTAGTTGTCATTCAATGGGTTATTCTTCTTACTAGTAACGAACGGAGGTTTAGCTACTGAAAGTGCCAATGCAGTATTCATATTGTCATCTCTTTTTTTTGTGGTGTCAAGTACTTCATTTCTCAAAGATTGTTCTACGTGAAATGCATGTTTTAAATGCGTGTTTTTATGTTTTTTGTTGACTACGTTGCGTTCAACGACTTCAATTCAATTAATTCTTTTTTTAATTATTGCATGCTTACAAGAATGCTAGTAAAGATTACAGTTACGAAATGTATATTAAAAAAAGATCAACACACGTAGTATGCCGATTGCATTCATATGAAAGACGGATGTGTCCTTGAAAATGGAGAAATAATAAGCAACATCTATGACGAGAGATAATTTCAATATATTGACATTATCAACTACTCCCAAAGATTCTGACGAATATATGTTTATCAACCTATTTATTTTATGATAATTTGTATACCTATTATATAATCTATTCGTCAGGTATGGAACTACGGTTTATTGAGCAATTTTCTTTTTTTATTGTTTTTTTTTATAAAATGTTATTCAGTATTTACATAAAACAAATATGTATACATGAAACTGTAACAATATATGTGGACATATTCCACCATTTTGTTTACTTTTATCAATTGAACTAGTATACATTCATTCATTCATTCATTCATCCATTCATGCTATGTTCAGTTGTGTATCCGTTATTTTCTGTTATTGGGGCGATTATCAGTTTCGTTTACATATCTACCCCTAGGCTGATATAGGCCGATGTTCTATTTTTTCCTTAATGTACCTCACAGATGTTCTTTGATGACAACTGACCAATTGTTAGTACTCCTATGGGTACTAACTGTGCACCTTATGTCGCAGAATTGTTTATTGCTATGAAAATTGCTATAAAACAGATTTCATGTAGTCTTTCACCAGCTACTCAGACATATGTCATCGAAGCCTGCAATAACAGCTCTTGATATCTGGATGAGAAATTAAACATTGCCAATCCTTTCTGTTTTTACTATGGTAAGAAATACATACCCTAAAGAACTTCAACTTAACAAAGCTAATATTTCTGATACTGTCACTGCTTACTTTCACGATCGGCATTTTCAAATGAAAATGGTGAAATAATCAGCAAAATTTATGACAAGAGTTAAATTCGATATCGCTAATTCTCCCTACTTAGACGTGTATGCACTAAGTAACTTGTTTGTACTTCTAGAGCTTGCAGTCGAGTTGAGGATTTCAATATTCTAACCTTTGGGATCAAAGTGGCTTTTAAGTAGTACATCTCGTAAGCTGGTCCTAGGGTACGTAAGAGGTGTCCTTTTTACATTACCTCTCATGGTCGATAAAACCGAGTCGGCTTCTTGTTCTGTTAGTAGTGTTTGTTGCTTCCAAAGGATTTCCATTATGTATTTATTAACATTCACACTAGTGTACGCCTGCGGTGTGGCGGCTGTAAACGTTCTCCCCGTTCTACGAATCAGTATTAGTATTTTTAGTGGTCCTTTGTGATCAAAGAACGAATTATAGGCGGCGTTTAAGTAGATGCCGTTTAAGCAGGTACTAGGAGGGCGTGAGAGGTGTTGCTTCTACATTACTTTTCATGAACCGACTAAATAAAACCGAGTATACTATTTTATTCTCTTTGTTTTGTTTTTAGCTCTCAGAGCCTATGGGAAGGCGAATTGTCCGTCGTCGTCATCGTCCGCCGTCGTCGTCCATCGTCCGTTAACGTTTGTCTTGTGAACAAGATAGGGCCTTCATTATTAATTGGATCATAACCAAACTTTGCCAGGGTTTTAATATCAATGAAAGCTCGGATAAGTTCGAAAACTAGCCAGATCGAATTAGTTTCACCGGAGTTATGGCCCTTGTTTTGCTGAAAAAATATATTTCTGCCTTGCGAACATTCTAGCACAGTCATTTATAAAGTTACCAAAGTTACACCGATTGTTATTATCAATGATAGCTCGGACAGCTTTAAAAACCAACCAGATCGAATCAGTAACATCAGAGTTATGGCCTTTGTTTTGAAGAAAAAATCTACTTTCTTTCTTGTGAACACTCTAGCAACTTCATTTATTGTTTGATCTTTAACAAACTTTGTCAATGTATTTATAGTTATGAAAGCTCGGACAAGTTCGAACACCAGCCAGATCGGAAAAGTAACACCACAGTTATTGTGAAAAAAAGTACAAGAAAAAAGTACAAGAATACAAGTTCGAACACCAGCCAGATCGGAAAAGTAACACCAGAGTTATTGCCCTTGAGTTTTTTTTAATAAAAAAGCCATATTCTGCCTTGTGGACACTCTAGTCACACAGAAATGCATATCTTGTCCAGATGTGAATGGTTATGATTCATATTTGGTATGGTCATTGTGGACTCGTGCACAACCTTTATAAAATTGGGTTTGACCTCCTGCTTAATGGGGTCCCTCTACAGGGGTACAACTTGGGGACATTTGTAGTAATTTACTATTACAGAGATTCTGCATTGATACGCTTACTTCTACACTCTTTGATGTATCAATTTCATGTGTGATGTGTTTCCTAATGAAGGATTTGAAGGTGCGCAATAAGATTTCGTATTTAGACTCCATCCACCGGGGTCCCCTAGTGGGTAATCCGGTAAAAAAAAGAAGCTTATTTTGTCCAAATGTGAATAGTTATGTCATAAGATTCTTCGTCATGATGCATTTTCATACAAGCTTAATTTACTTTGTTGAAAAGTTTTCTCAAAGGAGGTTATGACCTTATTATTTTACAATTCACTGTATGTTTAGTGGTTCACCAATTTAAAAGCCACCATAATGCTGTTTGAGGACGTCTACAAATAGCCTTAAAGGAATTGGTAACTTTAATGTTTGTGTTCATTTTTTTTCTTGTAGTAAAAGTTTATTATTTTCTAGTTGCTCTGGCGTCTGCCAAGTCATTAAGGCTCTTGCATCGGCCAAGCCATTGAGTACTTGTTTTGTGACTTTCTCGGGGTTTTGTATATTCATTTATCTATAATCATTGCTATGCTATACTTGTATTGCTTATTAGAGCTGCCTAGTGTGCTGGAGGATATAATCTGGCGGTGATTTAGAAATAAGGATAAAAGTCGAACAGGAAATGCAGATTTCACAGAACACAGTAAACCCAAAAACACGCAAAACGACAAACATGAATGGCGATGTTAATAAGAAATAAAGGCATATGACGTCACAAACACAAAAAAGGGTTGCCAATAGGGACTACCGCATTGGAACAGTCAGTGGCAAAAAAAGGCCGCTGTTAGTTTAAACCGGATTCTAGGGTGCACAAACCCCACACTTACCCTACTGTCATCCCAATAAAACGGGACCGTTTAAATAAAAAAATCCCCGCCATGCGCTGTTCTCTAACCAACAAGGCAGCATTAATAGGCAATATAAGTAAAACACAAATATGCTCGTGAATATAAACATACAAAAAACAACAGCATAGAAAGCCACAAAGAAAGTACTCAATGACTTGGCAGAAGTCAGAGCAACAAGAGAATAAACCATCGAGGGCACGACAAGACAAGATTGCAGACAAACATCAAACGTCACCGTCCTTTTCGGCTTTAGGTAGACGTCATCATAGGGTCCACAGCCTGTCCGGTCATTGCACAATTTAAGAGGAAAGCATAGTGGCGAACTGTAAATGGGTCCACCACCAAGCAGGCAGTACGTTGCAATATGAGAGGGTCATAACCTCTTTTGATAAACCTTTTAACAAGTTTAACAAAGATAGTATAAAAGTGATCATGACCAAGGATCTTACGAAGTTTGTAAATCAAGTTACCATAAAAGTCAGGTTGTGATACTTTTATATTTGAAAAGAAGATCAGGATTACGATAATAAAAGTTTGCAAAGGTTTTACGAAGTTTATGATAACGGTAGCCCAGATGTCGTAGCGTTTTAGTTATAAAAAGGTTACGAATATTAAAGTCCTCAACCCGAGTACAAGCTCTAGAAAAACGAATAAGTTGCGAAACTGTGAAAGCTGCATTTCCTGTTCGACTTTTATACTTATTTTTAAGGTAAACTAACGAAATCCGAAACGCTTGTAGAAAGCTGAAACGCGTGTAGAAAGCTGAAACGCGTGTAGAAAGCTGAAATGTAGAAATTAGAAAGCTGAAACACTGAATTGGTATCTGAGGGATAGACTTAAGCAAAAACTTTAATTTGACTGTCCTCCTTGAATGCTACTTTCCCTGTCCGATCTTTTTATATTTCTTATCAAAGTGCTACATATAGGTGAATGCCATTAATATTGACCTACTTTCGGTAGGAGTGGTAGGAGCATGTTTATGTACCTTTTGTAGGAACGTATTGCTGGCACGCAGAGAAAAACATGTGTGAAGTTTGAAAAGCTCTACGGCGTTTGTTGTGTGTGAAACAGTAGGGGTGTTAGCAGTGCGTCGTTTATATAAACTCCTACTAAAGGAAAAAAGGAAACGCAACTCGGGAATTTCCGTTATATTGTTTATATAGTGCACGCTTAATTTAACGTTATATTACAGGGAAATCCCAAAATTTGTTGTAAAACAAGGGTTGCAACTAGTTAGGGAAAGGACAAAACTGTGCTGTGGAGATTTGGTAATCAGACAACACTGTGTAACATGAAATTTATAAATGTTGAAATTCCACTTTGAGAATTGGAGATATTTCTGTATTGTATTCTATGTAAGAAGAATGTTAGATCCTAAGTTTGCTTATCTGCTCGAGCTAAACGCGGTGTTTATCAATTATGAAAAATTAATGGGATAATAGATGTTCTGTTATGTGTTGTTTTAGTATTTTTTTCCGAACGAAAAGGTCTAATGTAGCCATGTACCATTCAGAGAGTCATACTGTCGCGTGTAAGTCAATTATTCTCGTATCTTCAAACATGTAAACACGACAAAACGAACTAGGCAATAGGCATATTCATTTACGCAGTTAATGGCGCTTATTACGCAGGATTGGTCTCCAATCCAATAGTCAACAGAGAAAAGTTCTCCTGGTACAGAAACAGTTGATGGAAGGATTATGCATGTACCATACTTTCCTTATCTACCATATTAAAAACTATCTATACCATGTTGATATTTATGCATACAATATAGAAACAATATTGCATCATGATGAATGATGAGTGCTAGGGCGGAAACTATAGTTTTCTGTCTAAATACAAGGCCTCAAATGACCAGAACAAAAGCACGCACTATTATATACTGAAACGAAAAAAACGGGAATTACCGCTATATATTGGATGTACAATATGCTGTTGTTAATCGAATGGTACATGGCTACGTAAGATCTTTCTTTTCGGAAAAAATACTAAAACAACACATAACTCAGCAAGTATTCGTTCAAAGTTTCATGTTTTTGGCTCAAGCATGTGAGCAAACTTAGGATGCAACATTATGCAAACTCTTTACGTTAAATACAGTACAAAAATGGCTCAATTTTTCAAAGAGGAACTTCAACATTTATGAATCTCTTGTTACAAAGTGTACTATGATTAAAACGTCTACAGCATCACAGTTGTGTCCTTTCTCTATCTAACTTTTTTTGTTTACAAAACATCTTGGAATATCTTTGGAATATTATGTGGAATTAAGTGTGCAGTATATACAATATATAGCGGAAATTCACGAGTTGAGTTTCATTTTCGCTTCAGTATATATACCCAAGAAACGAGCCATAAAGGGAATACCCACTTGGTACGAGAAAAACTGTTACCGAGCACAAACAGAATGACGGCATAATGACTTACACAGATCTGAAGAAAATTTTTCACGACAATGCGTATTTACTTATCATATTAATGATGAATGAGTAACAAGAAACTCGTTCAGAGCAAACAATTTCTTTAGTAGTTCATGCTTTTTAATTAATTAATTAAACCATTTTTAAAGAACTGTTCTCATTAAATGGTATTTAAGTAAAAACAAAAGAAACACTGTATAAGGGTAATATTATACACCTGCTTGGAACAATTTTCCTCATGCAAATATGGAATACTCTGTTCCACAGGACAATCATACATATATATTACTTGTGTTTTTTAAAAGTTTATACATTTGCAGTAAGTTAAAAAAAAGCATGAGAAAAATGCTCAAAAAGTCAGCTTATCTACAGTTCTGCTTACATGCTGTTCCGATACAACAATAATTGCATATACGAAATAGAATTGTTAAACTATTTTAAACTATTATATATCCCATATTATATATCCAATTTCAACTATATTTCCGTTATATCGGAAGTACGCTTGATTTGGTAAAACTAATTGCTATATTACAACAAATTTCCACGGACCGTAGATGTAACCTATACGGACAGTCGTATTGCAATCGTGTATTGCCATTTGGGTTTATTTCCACCATTTGGGTTTATTTCCACACTTCCGATTGCTAATCCACAAAAGCACGTTTTAATGATGCTGATTCACTGATCGAGTTATACCATTAACGCAGTTACTAAATGAACGAGTTTTATATTGCAGACGCAGCAACACTATTTTCTTTCTTTACGAACTATTAGGTCCGTGTCTGCTAAATAAAAGCAGACTGTGATTGGTCAAGAAAAGGTCTAGGGAATCCGAGACTAATGTTTACCAATGTGAAGTCATGGATTGGATAAAAATAATGACTGAAATAAAACAACTTGAGAATTCAAACATAAATATATTTTCTTCAAAATGGAACATTTAATATATATTTGTGTAGTTAATTTTTAAAATTATGACTGAAAAACGTAAGTAGGTACACGTTGACATTTGGCGGGAAAAAAACTGCAAAGCTGGGGGTGAATCACGTGGGAGCCAGAAACGACTAACTTTTCACTGGATTCGTTGTGAGAAAAAGTTTTTCATTAAATGTCACTTGGATGTAAGTTTCAGGCAAGGGGTGCAATATATGGCTACGAGATATAGGGAAATCAGGGTAGCACTAAAGGCTATAATGGAGGCCTATGGGAAAATCAATGGTTGTCTCTGACCATTAACATCATTTTATGTCATGGGATTATTAAAAGTGACTTATTACCGACTACAAATCCTAAGCGTTATTACTTACTGGTCTTTTGGGATCATCAAGCCCAATCTTTATGGCTTTAAAGTAGAATATCGCTTAGGCCGGAGCTAGGAGGCGTGAGAGGTGTTGCACTCGGCACTACTTCTAGTTTTATTCGGTTTTCCACAAAAAATGGAAATTCAAGCTAAAATCATTAGCTTCACAGTATTAAAAATGTTGGGAAATATTCCCAAAATGCACCACATAGTATATCTAAGAATAAAATCAAATATTAGGATGGCCACACCCTCCCAGGAATTTAATAATATGTGTAATGCAATGAGTGCATTGTTGTTTAACATCCCGTCATCATTAGCTTAGCTTATTCCGAGTCGCCCCAGAGAGAGGGAAAGGACACATAGGAGTCTAGAAAACGTGTCACACTCTTAGTACCGAATAATTTTTATTTTCCTATGTTTCTCTAACTCGCACGGGTTGACGATTCAGATAAAGGGGATCGGCCGTTTAACATTCCCATCACACAGACAATTTACCGACATATATTCTTAAACGCTAATAGAAGACGTGTATTTCCCACGGATGCATCCACGATCATGGACGTTGAATCATTTGATCAATGCCGAATCCTGTGATCAATAATTCATAGCAGACGACAGAATGAAACCGATAAAAGCACAAATGAATACACCTGCAGCGTATTCATTATGAACTATTATACAGCGCTCCTTTTGAAAGTCCATGTACAATTATACACTCAATTCAAATAAATATCGCCAGTTTAAATGAATTATTACATCTTTATTTTAATGACAAAACAAATTGCGATGGCAGTGATTAATAGATTTTAGTTGAATGGTGAATGTTTAAAGTTTTTTGTTTTCAGTTTTCACATATCTTCATATACCTGCAACGGAACGGAGTCAGAATCTGATATATTAAGGATTCAACGCAGCAATATCATATCTTGTCTTTATTTGTATGTAGTTACTACAGTTTTGCTATTTTTGTTTTATTTATTAAATAAGCTAACTCCCTGTGGGGTTAAAAACGGAAAAACTCCGAACGGTTGCTCAACAATTTAACGGTATCGGTTACGTCACGAATAATCAATAAGTATCGATGACGTCTGTTTACAAATGAAAACCAATGAATATAAATGGTATGTAGTTTCTTTTTTATTAAGCTTTTCCTACCGACATGTATTCTTAAACGCTAATAAAAATATTTATGTTAAATATAAACATAATAACTGTCGAGGTTGTCGAGCAGATATAATCACTATATTTGTATAACAGGGTCAATATTGTCAGAAGGGAATAACATCGTTGTCGAGGGTGTCAAGCAGAAATAATGACTAAGAATGTAAAAAAGGGTCAATATTGTTAAAAGGGAATAACATAGTTGTCGAGGGTGTCAAGCAGAAAGAATCACTAAGAATATTAAAAAGGGTGGTCAATATTGTTAAAAGGGAATAACATAGTTGTCGAGGGTGTCAAGCAGAAATAATGACTTAGAATGTAAAAAAGGGTCAATATTGTTAAAAGGGAATAACATAGTTGGCGAGGGTGTCAAGCAGAAATAATCACTAAGAATGTAAAAAAGGGTCAATATTGTTAAAAGGGAATAACATAGTTGTCGAGGGTGTCAAGCAGAAATAATCACTAAGAATGTAAAAAAGGGTCAATATTGTTAAAAGGGAATAACGTAGTTGTCGAGAGTGTCTAGCAGAAATAATCACGAAGAATGCAAAAAAGGGTCAATATTGTTAAAAGGGAATAACATAGTTGTCGAGGGTATCGAGCAGAAATAATCATTAAATGTGTATATAAGGGTCATTATCGTCAAAAGGGAATAATATAGTTGTCGAGGGTTTCATGCATGGGGTCTAATTCCAGAAGTAACCTGGTAATTTGCAGAAATTTCGCTTAAGCTAACATGTACTTCACTGGGGTTAATAACGCAATAACATATTGGAATCTACGGAAACCTATACGTACCTTTTGAGTTATGACCTGTGACTTACGACTTATGACTTTTGTCTTATGAAGCATGTATTTTGAAGAAGAGAAAAGCGGGAAATGTATTCAAGATGTAGGAATCTGAGTCAACAGATTCTGAAAGGGCAAAGAAGGAGGCTAGTATTTAATTATTCTATTGACTGATTGATATGTTTTACAGAATATGAAGTAAGCTCGAGGTTTTCAAAGATCATTCAAGTGAAAAGAAAACAAATTCAAATCAGTAAAATGATGTATGCATGCAAAGAACGAAGCGGTGAACAAAGCAATCGACCAAGTCCATCAGGTCTACGGGTTTTACCGATTGGTGATTCGGCTGATAACTTGCCATTGAAAAGAACAAGTTGTTTGTAAATTGCACCAGCTACTTGATTTGGCAATGTGACAAATATCTAAAGGTTTGTAAAAATTGGACTTTTCTAAAATATTGATCAAATAGTCAGTGTTGAGGAGAAATGGCAGTTTCTATTGTCCATGCTATGACAGTATTAATGCTGAAGAATATTTCTAGGTTGTTCTTATAACCCAATGTCAAGTTTGTTATACATAAAAGCAATATTTGATAATTTGTTTCAAGAATATGTTTTGTTCAAAATTACAGATTAATAAAAGTAAGAAAAGAACTGAAAGCCACAAAGACTACACATTACATTGTGGATGGCCAGAGTGCTTCACCAGAGGTACTTTCCTACAAGTCACATCGCGTAGAGGCGGGGGCATTCGGATCGTCCCCATGCTATAGAAGAGGCCCAGACTGTAGTCTTTATTTGAGTTGGGAAAATAGTTTTCTTCCCAAATGACATGGATGTAAAGTTGATATATCTGGTAATCTAGTCGGTATGTCATAGAACAATTCAAAGGCATGAAGTAAACGTGAATGAACAGAGCTTTAACGTTCACAAAAGGGAAATATAGAAAAGATAAGGAACAGATGGCTGAAGAAAAAATTCAAAAATAGGAGTATAAGTTTAAGTGTCGGTTGCAGGTGGACAGTATGTTCTTCTGATAGACAATCAAGAACCAAACACGTAAAATATATCACAGAGTTCATCTCAGCATACTCTGGAAGTATGAACTCAATAAGTTGTTATTCGATGACAGGTTGTTCTAGGGTATCAGGTTATCCGGAGGTTGAGGACTGCAGGATGTAGGTTGGGTTCCATGTTTAATCTGTAGCAGTAAACAATAAAATCTTTATTGATATTAACGCAAAAAAAGGAAATTTGAGTTTGTCCTGAACTAACGGAAGTACCAGAACATTGTGCAGCGATACATGTTGTTATACTTTGTATAAACATGGTGAAATTGTTTCTGCGGGAATAAAGTTTAGCATACTTGCTGTGTCCTGGTGGATACAGAGCTTCAGTTGTTATTGATAACACACACTATTTTCTTGAGGCATCAGTTCTATCTAAATGGATAAAACTGAAATCAAGGCAGTTGAGGTCCAGGATATTTTGGACACAAAGATTCCAGGTGTAAAACCGCCAGTTAGATCTGCCTAAGGAATTTGCTATGGGGTCAAAACCACTTGTGCATTATGAACAAAAAATATTACAAGTTCATTTTGAGACGTCAAATGCATCATTGCCTAATGTTGGTAATATTGGTGAATTGAGTCAAGAACAATTCAGTGATTATCTGCAGACAGCACTGTGTAATTTATCATTTATTTTCAGAATTTGGTGTACAATTCAAAGTAGTTTAAGTCGATAAAACATCCATTTTAGAAATGAAAGTGGCTTCAGACATGTGGGTATGAGATAGGATGAGAATACTGAGGATTAGTTGTATAACCGTTGTACTTGTCTTAGTTTATAATTGTCTTAACATAGTCACTAGTCATTAGTCATTAGTCACAAGTCACTCACTAGTCATTAGTCATAAGGCACAAGACATTAGTCACAAGTTACAAATCATTAGTCACAAGTCATTATTCACAGGTCACAAGTCACAAGTCATTAGTCATTAGTCACAAGTAAGCCAATGTATAATTAGTAGAATGGTTGTGTTCAACAGGTCACTATTCATAAGTCACTAGTCACAAGTAACCGTTGTACGTTTATAATTGTCATAACTTAGTCACTAGTCATTAGTCATTGTCACAAGTCACTAGACATTAGTCACAAGTCACTAGTCATTAGTCACAAGTCACAAGTCACTAGTCACAAGTCACTAGTCGTTAGTCACAAGTCGTTAGTCACAAGTCATTAGTCACAAGTAAGCCAATGTATAATATAGTAGAATGGTTGTGTTCAACAGGTCACTATTCATAAGTCACTAGTCACAAGTAACCGTTGTACGTGTCTTAGTTTATAATTGTCTTAACACAGTCACTAGTCATTAGTCATTGTCACAAGTCACTAGACATTAGCCACAAGTCACTAGTCATTAGCCACAAGTCACTAGTCACAAGTCATTAGTCGTTAGTCACAAGTCGTTAGTCACAAGTCATTAGTCACAAGTAAGCCAATGTATAATATAGTAGAATGGTTGTGTTCAACAGGTCACTATTCATAAGTCACTAGTCACAAGTAACCGTTGTACGTGTCTTAGTTTATAATTGTCTTAACATAGTCACTAGTCATTAGTCATTGTCACAAGTCACTAGACATTAGCCACAAGTCACTAGTCATTAGCCACAAGTCACTAGTCACAAGTCATTAGTCGTTAGTCACAAGTCGTTAGTCACAAGTCATTAGTCACAAGTAAGCCAATGTATAATATAGTAGAATGGTTGTGTTCAACAGGTCACTATTCATAAGTCACTAGTCACAAGTAACCGTTGTACGTGTCTTAGTTTATAATTGTCTTAACACAGTCACTAGTCATTAGTCATTGTCACAAGTCACTAGACATTAGTCACAAGTCACTAGTCATTAATCACAAGTCACTAGTCACAAGTCATTAGTCACAAGTAAGCCAATGTATAATATAGTAGAATGGTTGTGTTCAACAGGTCACTATTCATAAGTCACTAGTCACAAGTAACCGTTGTACGTGTCTTAGTTTATAATTGTCTTAACACAGTCACTAGTCATTAGTCATTGTCACAAGTCACTAGACATAAGTCACAAGTCACTAGTCATTAGTCACGAGTCATTAGTCACAAGACATTAGTCACAAGTAAGCCAATGTATAATATAGTAGAATGGTTGTGTTCAACAGGTCACTATTCATAAGTCACTAGTCACAAGTAACCGTTGTACGTGTCTTAGTTTATAATTGTCTTAACATAGTCACTAGTCATTAGTCATTGTCACAAGTCACTAGACATTAGTCACAAGTCACTAGTCATTAGTCACGAGTCATTAGTCACAAGTCATTAGTCACAAGTAAGCCAATGTATAATATAGTAGAATGGGTGTGTTCAACCTTTAGTAAAATGGTTGTGTTCAACCTTTAACATCATACATGTCAAAATGCAGGTTGTCATGAAAAGAAATTGCTAAGTAAACCTAAAGAAAACTATAGTCTTGTATTGGTCAGTAGCTGGATGGATTATTCCTAATTAAATTCGCTACCGGGGTTTAAACCCACGACCTTAGGTTCCTGAGGCGAGCGCCAAACTTTTGAGTCAATGCCATCCCGACATTTGTCCAAAGCTATAATATCAGTGAAATCAAAGTAGATATAAAAGTCGAACAGAAATGCAGCGTTCAATAACCACAGTCAAGCACAAACATGCATAGAAACAAACAACAACTACAAAAAATAATAAAAGGCAATATATGACTTCGCAAACATAAAAGGGTTGGCAATAGGGCTACCGCCTTGGAACGATCAGTCGCACAAAAGGCCGCTGGGGGTTTAAACCAGGTGCTATGGTGCATCAAACCTCACTCTTACCCTATTGTCATCCCTATACAACGGGACAGTGTAAATAAAGATATCCCAGACAGGTTATACTCTAACAAACAAGGCAGCATTAATAGACAGAATAAGTAAAACACATAAATGATCATGTATATATAATTTAAACAAACATAAGCATAGAAAGCCACAAAGCAAGTTCTCAGTGACTTGGCAGAAGCCAGGGCAACACGAGAACAAACCGCTAAGGGTACGACAAGACAAGATCTAAGACAAACATCAAACGATACCGTCCTAAGAGAATTTAGGTAGACATCATCATAGGGTCAACAATCTGTACGGCCATCGCACAATCAAAGAGGAAAGCATAGTGGCTATCTGTAAAATGTCAACCACTAAACATGGAGTGTGTTACAAAATGATACGCTCATAACCTCTGTTGGTAAACTTTTTAACAAGTTTTATAAAGATTGTATAAGAGTGATTATGACCAAGGATCTTGCGAAGTTTGTAAATCACATCACCATAGAAGTCAGATTGTGATAATCCTTGTCGCAGATGACAACAATTACACGCATACACAAAAGGCAAGGTGTATGACATCACAACATAAATGGGTTGACAATAGGGCTACAACCTAGATCAGTGGCAAAAAAAGTCAATGGGCGTTTAAACCAGCTTCTATGGTGGAACAGAAGAGTAATGGCCCTTGATTTGTTAAACAATTCTGTACTTTGCCTTGCATAATTACCTGCTATTTTCTGCTGTCATTACATTTCACAATAATAGCATTGAAACAGTAGGTATAAATGTTGCCAAGGAAATTTAGGTCTATGAAAGTCATAAAACCACAATATTCCACCTTAAATAAGCTTGTTATATAAATATGATTGAAAACCAACACAAATCAATTATTTGTCTCTAAATATAATGGCATGGCGCTTGTGCCTAATATTTGCATAAATCGTTAGAGTTTAGTTTATCTATTTAGTTTATTTATTTACTAAATAGAACCATGCATTACTAAATAGAACCATGCAGTCAAACTTAACCAATACAGTACCATATGACTCTTATAAAGGATGACCTATCGATAAATTTGCTCCCATCCCTAATGGGTTTATGTAGCTAGCAGAGCGCCACCGTCCCTTATGAGTCTGTTGTCTATTCTAAATCGAATTTCTTAATAGTAGGTTTCTTCCTCTTCCTTAGGTGATCATCAGATTTAAAGAATATGGTCATGATCTGAGAAGAAAAAAACTGGTTTGTGGATAAACACCCAGACTCCCGTCAGTTTTAAGTGGTCGATGCGGGATTATTCCGTTACAGCATTTGTATGGAACACGAAACAATTTCTCAGTCTCATTAAAATCAGACCCTTTATCACGCTACGATAGTTCTTCGCTACTAAGGATCTGACAACACTGCATTGGAGGTCACGTCAGACTAACCTTAAGATTAGCCAATCAGATTCCAGCCTACATAATTGGTCGGTATAGACTGCTTCACTGCGCATGTCGCGTTTCAGTAAACGCTATGAAGAAGTCTACGCTCGGTATTGAACGAGACAATGTCCGGAACCTTTATCTATAAAACACAAATAACAAACATAACACAACAACCATTATTGAATATTTACTGGAAAAAAACAACACAAGATTGTTTGACGTAATTCAATAGCGGTACAATAAACATACGTACCGATTCGTGGGGTTGAACCCACACCAAAATTACACTCGCGGGTTATAACAGAACGTGTCGCTAGACGTACTGACACACTATTTAGAAAACATAATGTTGCAATAATCTCGGTAGAATATATATTTTTCAGATACTGTTCCGAATGTTGAATTTCTTCGTATTCTTGATGTAAAACATGCCATTTAGTGCATTTCTTTGAATTTATCGTGCAATCCACAGCAATAACACACGAAGACTGTATCTTTTTTCGGAAATAGATCTATGTAGATTTTCTTCTCATGAATATTGATTAAATGACGTGACCTTTAAGGCAATGTTGTCAGATCATATAGCGGAGAGTATCAAAGCGTAATTAAGATATGATTTTAATGAGATTGCAATTTTATGAAATGGAAATTGTATTGAATTAGTACTGTGCTAGCTAAATAGCTAACAGTGAAACGCATGATTTTCATTGAATGCTCTTTCGCATTTGCATGTATTTTTTTCCTTCAATTGTACAAAGATCCACTGTGTTATTATACCTTTCATGATTTTACCTAAATGTGTAAGGATTAGCTATCACGGAAAAGAAAGAAAATGGCTAAAGAAAAATTATTGTGTGTTTTTTTATTCCCATAAAGCAGCGCAGAACACGTGATGAAATACCATTCTTTCTCAAACTTTCAAGGAAATATGTTTCAATAACTGAGGGATAATTATTGATGGATGCCAATTCCAGCCATAATATTCGTCTAATGTAACCAACAATCGTCCCATGAAGTTGAAGTCCAAGTAGTTTTAGTTTTTCGTATCCATCTACGTGCCATATATAATGTGGACCCTTTGCATAGTACTTCCGTCTGAGTAAGCAATGTGCCTTCCTCAAGCAGATTCCGGTAGGGTCTAGGTTACTCATAATTAGCAAAACTCTGTCCCGTGATACATTCAGTCGTTTCCACATGGCTCGATACCATATGCACTTACCACTGTTTTTAATTTCGCTTGCTATCCGTTCAATGGCAACAGTTTCCGATGTACAATGCAGTCTCTGCATCAAGTTGTTAGGTCGTAGATTTGTCTGAAGATGCCGCATGCAGCGTTTAATGCCGTGAACAAATAAACAACAAGATAACAATTACTGGATATGAAAGCTATCCATTATAAAAGCAATTATTAACTTGATTATACTGCAAGTATCACCAGGCAATTGTATACTTGATAAAACACACAACAACACTTGTTAATATAACTCTCTGGTATCAGGAGACAGTTATGAAAACAAGTCGCTGTATTTCTTGACTTGGAGAAAGCTTATGATACTGCATGGAATTACGGTATCATGAATGATCTTATGACCTTGGTCTTAGAGGCCGATTACCAATTTTTATAGAGAATTTCTTAGATGATAGACAGTTTCGTGTCCGAATGGGTTCAACCCTCTCTGACATTCATGAACAGGAGATGGGTGTGCCACAGGGCAGCATACTCTCTGTCACCCTTTTTAATATAAAAAAATAACAGTATAGTTAAATGCATCAATCCTGGTGTGGATTGCTCTCTATATGTTGAGACTGTTGTGTGTTATCGTGCAAAAACAGGAACACTATTGAGAGACAACTGCAACAATGTCTGAATAAACTTCAGACCTGGTCGGATGAAAATGTTTTTAAATTTTCTAAATCTAAAACTAATTGTATGCACTTTTGTCAACTACGTAAACATCATGAAGACCCTCATCTAACACTGGATGAGTCACCAATACCAGTAGTGTATGAAACAAAATTCCTTGGTCTTATTTTCGACCGTAAATTAACGTTTATACCACACCTTAAATACTTAAAGGCCAAGTGCCTTAAAGCTCTTAATTTACTTAAAGTTGTTGCAAACACTAACTGGGGAGCAGATCGTAAAGTACGTTTATAACTTTATAGATCTCTTATCAGACTACGGCTCAATAGTATATGGATCGACTCGCAAGTCATACTTGCAGATGCACGATCCTATACATAATCAAGGATTACGACTCGCCTTAGGTGCCTTTCATACATCACCAGCCGAAAGAAGTATAAAAAAATCGGACAGGGAAAGTAGCATTCGAGGGGGACAGTCAACCACAAAACACAGAAACAAACACGCAAACAGACGAACAAGAAGGAAAAGCAATAATAAATGCAAACGCCATCACAAACACGAAAGGGTTGACAATAGGGCTACCGCCTAGGAACGGTCAGTATGTTGAAGCTAATGAACCATCACTGTCTTATAGACGGGACAAATTAGCCCTTCAGTATGCCATTAAATTAAAATCTAACCCTTCAAACCCAACTTTCGATAATGTTTTTAATCCTAGTTATGAACCTCTTTTTGATCGAAAACCGAAGGCCATTCGACCATTTGGTCTTCGTATTAAACCAAAATTAAGAGACACTGAAATCGACCTAAATTTGATTGCCAAGTACAAAGTATCACAAATTCCACGTGGACTTTGGAAACACCAACAATTATTTTTGATCTTTGTAATAATAACAAATCCAGTACAGACCCAACTGTCTTTCATAGCAAATTTAATGAAATTAAATCGAAACATAGTAACTTTCAACATATATACACAGATGGTTCTAAGATGGAGATAAGGTAGCTGCAGCAGCTGTTGTTCTCAAAGACAGCATAAAGAGCCGCCTGCCTGACAAGGCCTCTATCTTTTAAGCTGAATTTAAGGCAATTGAACTTGTTTAAATTATATTCAGGAATCTGATGATGACCATTTTGTAATATTTTCTGATTCCCTTTCATCTCTTCAAGCACTGGGTAATATGAAACATGATAACCCAGTTGTGCTTCACCTTTTAGAAAAGTACAATTCTCTTATAGTTTATAATGTTATTATTTTCTGCTGGCTTCCAAGTCATGTAGGAATACGTGGTAATGATATAGCTGGTAGTGCTGCTAAAGCAACATTAGGTTTACATATATATAATGCTAAATTACCTTATATTGATTTTAAAAGTTGTATTAACGCATTTGTTCGTAACTCTTGGCAAGCCACTTGGGATTTGTCAGTTAATAATAAACTCCATTCAATTAAACAGTTACTTGGAGAATGGCGTTCTTCTAGTAGACTCATTCGTCGAGAAGAAGTTGTCCTAGCTCGGTGCAGGAAAGGGCATATACGTTATACTCATTCATATCTATTACAAGCTGAGCAATTACCAGAATGTATACCCTGCTTTGCACCGGTAACGGTCAAACACATCTTGTTGGAAAGTGTAGACTTTGATCCTATGCATCAAAGGTACTAAAATGTTAATACTATGAAAGAGTTATTTGATACTATAAATTTTAGTCTTGTTTTAGATTTCCTAAAAGAAATCAGGCTATATAAATCATTATAATGTGTTCTTATATATATTTACTTGTTTATATACCCGTTGACGGGCATTTGTTGATTTACATATATAGTTTATATTACTACCATATCATCCCTTATTTTTCAATAGTTTTATCTTTATATATTTACATTAATTTTTAATTACTACTTAATTTCTTCATCTTTCGTCGGTTTTTGCGCACAATATGACCTATTTATGTGTCGACATGCCGTAAAACAGCATTCATTCATTCATTCATTCATTCAAACCATTCACGGTGTTCGTCATTTAAGATTTTCCCGCTAATCTTTTCATAACACAAAAGTCGTTAAGCATACATCATAAGTCAAAAGTCATAAGTCATATGTCGTATGTCACAGGTCATAACTCAAACGATACGTATAGGCTTCCGTAGGATTCAGTGCAATTTAAAGAAAGTAAAATGACATGCTATATATCGAGTAGTATTTACGGACAGATGCGAGTTGTCATTTATTTTGCTTGAATAATATCATATGTACACATAGTGTTTGTTTAACATCTAAACTTTGAAAACATTTATTATAGTAACACTGATCTAATTTTAAAATATAGAAGTCATTTAAGAACTCTACTATCACAACCTGACTTGTGTGGTGATCACAACCTGATTTGTGTGGTGATGTGATTTATAAACTTCATAAGATCCTCGTTCATAATTACTTTCGTACACTCTTTATTAAACTTGTTAAACAGTTAAAAAGAGGTTATGACCTTATCATTTTGCAACACACTGTATGTTTAGTGGGGGACCCATTTACAGTTCGCCACTACGCTCTCCTTTTTGATTGTACGATCAATGGACAGATTGTAGACCGTATGATAACGTATACCTAAATCCTCAAAGGACGGTAGCGTTTGGCGTTTTTCTTGCATACCGGAAAAGGATATCCACGTATTGCATGGAGTATGGAAAGTCTTGTCTTTATGAGTAAAGATAAAAGTCACCAACATCCGGTATGCAGGAAAACATGAAACACGTTAATTGGTGGCGGCGTCAACGCACACCATGTCTCTAAAGAAAAATAATCTATCATGGGTATTCGTTCAAATAGGGAATGCCAACCCTCGGTATAAGTGTTTAACCGGAACCTCGGCAGAGCCTCGGCTCCGATAAAAACACTTATACCCCGGGTTGGAATTCCCTATCTTCACCGGATACCCATGAAAGATTCTTATAGTCTTACATCTTATACTTTCGTACCCTTAATGGCTTGTTCTCTTGTTGCACGCTCTGGTTTCTGCCAAGTCTCACGGAGTACTTGCTTTGTGGCTTTGTCGGGTTTCGGTTTATACTCATATATACATGATCGCCTATGTGTTATACTGATATTGCCTATTAATACTGCCGTCTTTGTTTTATTTGTTTGTGAATATAGCCTGGTGGGGATATCTTTATTTACAATGTCCCGTTTAACTGGGATGAATATAGGGTAAGAGCGAGGTTTTGGTGCGCTCTAGAACCTGGGGTAAACAGGCTGCCATAGTTAGTAATAAAATACGGAACGTATTGTCGTAAAACCGGAAGTTGTAATTCATCAAACCCACGCGCAAAAAAGTAAACAAATATGCAGCTCGTCATTCAAGAAGAGTTGGTCAAATATTTAGACCATCTGCATTACTTTAAGGTGGAGGCAACTGCGAAAGGCTTTTAAAAAGTGAATCGATTAAACTTTGTAAACAATGGAAGTTTCGTTACCGTGAAGTAACAGAACACGTTACAGCCGCGTTTTACGACATTGTATTTTTCTCGGGTACATTTATGTATATTTGGGGGCTTTTCTGGATTTCGATGATTTTCGGGTACGTTTCTGTCTTTCTGTAGTACCCGGTACGACACTGACCCATCAGCTGGAATACGGCATGCGATACATTGGGCAGCTCTGTGTGTGATAAATTCTGAAATTACCTGATATATTGTAGTGAACAGACAGTCGATAAGAGACAAATATTTATGCTAACATTATATATTTTAAAATCGATTTTTATTGAAAATATTGCACAAAAAATCAATACCGTGTTTTCCCGAACACAGAATTGTGACGTCACAATGGTTGTAATAGTATAATCACTAGGGTGAAAACGTGTACGTGGACAATTTTTTAAATCTACGTTCGAAAGGAGGTGTGTTTTTATTGTGTTTTTTTGGTCGAAGATCCCTTAAAAAAAGTATCATTGGCTATTATCCTTTCGACCCATCAACCCCACTTTGGATTGTCGATGCAAATATAATATGAACTAGGGCTCTATTAATTTGAACAGCGACCGCAGAGGAAAGTAAGATGGGTGAATAGTCCCATTAGACATGCCATCACCAGGGCTCCAGCTCCTTAGGTTCAACGCCTTTTCCACTGTGTAACCGAGGTCTCTTTTTTGAAAGTCTGTGAAATAGCATCTTTGAAACAATCTGTGTATTAATCCGTGCCAGCGCTTTACCTCTGAGATACCAAGAACACATGATTGGCAATCGATCGACCACTTACATGTATGTGTATCCTACTGCACCCCCCCCCCCCCCCCCCCCCCCATACACACACCACCACCATCACACACACACTGTTTAACTCATCCTAGTGGGGTTCGGTGTCCCTCCCGCCCTCAATCCGTTTAACTTAACCTAGTGGGATTCGGGGTCATGCTACCCGTATTATGTTTTTGATGTTACAACGCGAGTTCTGACGTATATTTCAGAGTTATAAAACTGTAGATAAAGGTAAGTACACACATGTACCTGAAAATACCTAATACAAATCGGATTCGGCCGGGTTAGCGATGACCAAGACACTTTCCCTTAGCCTCGTCCGTCGGATGGGGACGTAAACCGAACGGTCGCGTGTATCGGTTTATCCTCCGAGCACGTTAAAGAACCATAGGAATCTATTCGATAATAAGAGTAGGGCAGGTTCCCGGATTCCTATGTATCCTTTCCCTCTCTCTGGGGCGGCTCTAAATAACCTATACTGTGTTGATGAGCCGTTAAACAAAATTCAATTCAATTAAAACGTATATTGTCTCGTGGTCTAGCTTGTATGTTGTATCACCATGGGATAAATAAGAGCTATTAACATTATATATTTACTTTAAACTTATAAATCGGCTACTGTGCAGCTTCTTTTATTTTTTAATGTTCTAACGTACTTAATATTTTAAGATGGTCGCCAAAATGAGAAAAGCATGAAAAACAGCATCATTTAATAGTATTATAACACACAAGTCTGCCATTGCTTCCCAAAAATAAATGGTCATGTTCCCTTGTTCCCAAAGGACATTTGTCATTCCTGATTTATGAAGCAGAACCATTTTAAATGGAAGACTATAGGTGTCTATTCAAATACGTAATGCGTTTCATTTTCATATTCAATGTACATAATATGCTCTAACCACAACTTTGCCAAAATAAAAGTCATAGTTATTGGACATGTCAATAGCATTGAATAATTGCTAAGGAAGAACTTTATACATATTTTCATAGAGTAAAACGAAGATGTGTGTTTATTTTCATGAACATAGGTAATAGAGGATTTAACATGAGAGCTGACAGAGCTTAAAGTGATCCCTAAGTGTCTGCCATGTCCACTGGCACAGATATATATATTATAGGGAGGTCAAGTGTAGTTTAAATGTTGGATATACTCAGGTTTAATGAATTCATAAGTCATTCAACTGAAAACGTGATCATTTGTTTAGTAGGCATGTCAAACATATAATACATACTGGTAATGGCAGTGAGTGAAATGTATAAATTATTGGTGCAATATTATCAACAGTTTAGTAATATAATAAAACTATTAGCTTTGCACTATTCTAGTAAGAACTATTAATGATTGCAAAAATGCGACTTATGTAGAAAAACTAATGGGACGCTGCGAGTTGTTAGCTTTTAAACAAATCAAGATTGCTGCGTGTCCGTTTAAGGTCCATAATTAATATGTTGATAAAACAATTTACAACCCTATGCTTTTTTTTTTTTAAAGTTGTGTCACAGGTTTTGAACATAGTTCAGCATCAACATGCATTCTCTGTTATATGTACACGTAACAGTCAGTTCAATAAAACTATGTACTTCAACGTCTCAAATGGAATGATGAGTGTTATTTTTTTAATGAGTATGAAATAAGCAAAACTACTTTTTCACATCACTCTCATTGGCATGGATGACAGCGCTAAATGCATGTGGGAGGAAACCAGCATGCACAGATCCTTGTGAAAAGCTTGAGTGTCAATTAGTGTTGAGAACAAGAACTGTAGATGTAGTTCAAGATAATCCATTCAATGTATTGTTCAATACTTGGATCCATTACAGTTGTATACCATAACCTTGTGATTTGTGAAGATGGCAGAAAAAAATAGATATAGGGTCCTATAGAAACCACAGCGTCCGAACGCAATGGCATCGTAGGTCCGCACTGTACTGCAAACAAGGACTTGAAAATACAATGAAGGAGACAAAAAACAACAGAAAGGGTGGTGAAGACAGGTTTACCGACTTTTAACGGTCAGTAGGCAATAAGGCCTACTGGTTAGCAACTTGTCTGAAAAATAAAGAAAATGCAAACACTGAGTATTACAACTTAAATATCTGCTGTACATGAAATACTAAAACTTGATCACTTTTAATAATATACAAAATATGTATTTTATATAGAACCTATACAGGCCTAATAAAATAAAAATTAAACCTGTGTTTACATATCATTGTCAATAAAAATGGGCTAGTATATTTATTTGGTATCAAATATTTACTTGTTATCATGTTTTTACTCCGTGAATTATATTTAGATAAAAAGAACATTAAATAAATAGAGGATCTTAAACTCGTTCCCATTTCATATAAAATTTATGAAACGAGTTATGAATTATTTTAATTTTAACGAGCCTTTTGGCGAGTTAAAATTAAAAATAATTCATAACGAGTTTCATAAATCTTATATGGAATGGGAACGAGTTTAAGATCCTTTTTATCACATAACATTGCAATCAAATTAGTAAAAATTAATTCAGATGGACATAGAACCGCCACGACGTCAGACACATTTTAGCGCCAAAACGTCATAAAATATGTGACGTCGTAACGTCGCGTCTCACACATAACGTTGCGTATAAAAGAGTTCGTGTTTTACCTCTTTACAAAATAGCAGTTTACGCCAACTTATTAACAAACCAGCAACAATGTTTTGTATAACGTGCATTATTTTAATAAGCTGTCACAAATAATAAGTTTATGACACAGATCTGGGTGAATTTGTAATAAATAAAATAGTTTCAGTTAATAAACTTGCGTAGTGTTACAGGTTTAACTCAACCAATTAAAATCGTTCCAGGTTGTATTACACGTGTGTCATACAACAGAATATTACATGGGTGTTCGACACTGCTAACAAGGGACGTTATGTGATAAAGAAAAATCTGACTGGCTGCAGGCTTAAACATATTAGTTTTTACTCCGTGAATTATATTTAGACCACAAGAACATTAAATAAAGAAAAATCTGACTGGCTGCAGGCTTAAACATATTAAAACAGATTATATTATTTTTTACCTCAGAATAACTGATTATTATTTTATTTCCAATAAAAAGAGGAGTCAGCAGTGTATTAAGGGAGTTGGTCTGGTTTAATACAGTAAACACAGACCTGTATATTTAATCCGGTCTTAGTTAATATAAAATTTACTGAAAAAGATTACCAAATGTTTGTTTTTTTAATACTGAGAACGTATGTATTGTTTAAGATCCTTTTCATGCTTTAATATTGTCTCTCAGTTCCACCTTTCAAGGCAAGGTTTCCAGGTGTTTTAACTAGATTTATCTAATTATTATTATTATTTTTATTTTATTTTGGCATTGATGTGAAATGCTTCCCCATCATACAAATAAGTTCTGCTTACAAACCTCTATGAAATCCATCTTGTTTTTGTGAGCTCCTCCAACCTCACCTCATCCAACCAAGAGTCGCATTTCAGATCTGCAGGCATGTCATGTCTGAAATTAAATAATAATTAGATAGATCTATGTATTCAATTCTTATTTCTATGTACTGTTACTTAGAAAATGTGTTCATCAGGGCTTTTCCCCACAAAATTGGGAAGAGGCCCAGGCCTGTCCATTTTGGGGGAAAAAGACGAGCTTATTTATCATTTTGGGAAAGATGTAAGATTTCACCAATTAAGTAAATATGAAAATACTATGCTTTATTTATATTTTCAGCCAACAGTTATTATAATTACTGTTTCTCAGTCAGAACTGACTCCACAGACAAAAACACATTTTAAGTAGGGTTGTAGAGAAAATATGCGGGAGGGACGTAGAAGAGAGAAGAATGGGGTTGGGGATAGTGGTGGGGGAAGCAGGTGTTTTTTACCAGTTTTGGGGAAGGGGAAGGGGCCATTTGCTTTTAATTGCGGGTGGAATCCATAAATGTGGAATGAAATTTCCAAGGTAAGATTAAAAAGTGAGGAAGTCTGCATGATTTTAAAAGAAATGAGAGTGGGGAATGGGCGTTTTACAGGCCGCTGCAAAGAAGTGTAAAAATTCCATGGGGAGGGTATGCGTCAGCTGCCTGTGGGTAAATGTAGAGAAGGGGGTGGCAGTGATGTGGTTTAAGAATTGCTGTGTCCCATGGCCATGCAGCATATGTGGCTGAGGGTCTCCCAGCGGTTTTTGGGAACAAGGGAACATGATCATTTATTTTTGGGAAACAATGGAACATTGTATGTTATTGGTAATATTTTTGAGGAACATTGGAAACATATTTTTGGGGAATAAAGCAAAATGTTTTGGGGATCACCGGGTCGTATCGTCAGGCAACAAGGGAACATGGACCACCCCTGGGAGGGCCTCAGGTATATGGCTACAGGTCTTGTTATACAAACAAGAATGATTCCGAGAGAGGAATCATATGAATAATTCAATGAAATCAACAACTGTCACGGCTGATCCAGTTCTGTTTACTATTCACACAGTTTGTCAACATTAACAACATCGATGTGCTTGGCAAATTTCAAGAAAACACTGCATAAACAAACGAAAAAAAGAGTTGTACATGTACACATTTGAACTCACGTGTTATTTACCTGCAGAGTTCTAAGACAGTCAACTGTTTCCTTCATTACGTTAACCATTGTTTATCTCAGCGTGAACACCCTGCATCAGATATCGCTATCAAAACTCAGTGGTTTCAACGTTTACCCAACTGACATTTTACAAAAAGTGTTCACTCCTGTAAACGAGGTACGCGTAAAATTGATAACTGCGGTTTGAATCAACGTTAATGGCAGCGTTTTGTGATTTTTTTAATGAAATAGTCCTGCAACACCGCGCAGTATCAAAATGATAAAAAAAAGCAGAATAATTAGTTCCTGGCGTTCCCACATATAGACAAATGAATCACAGGTAAGCGGGCTGAATATTTGCGTTAACTTTCTTCACTAATGCAATAACAAAAACCCGTGCTTTTTAAAATTAACATTTTAACCATTCCATTTCTAACCGTGTTCTTGATGTTCAGATACGTTATTTGTGATTTCAGCTTAATAAATGGTTATTCCCTATGTATTCGAGGACAAAGATGTTCCAGTCTTAACTGTTGTTGCCTCTGTACCAACCCCGATGAATATTGCCGTGGCCTTCGTCTAATTTCTTTGAAAGACAACAACACGCATATAAATAGTAATATTTAAGTAGGAAGGGTTTTATATGCAATTAAGATTCTCATTTAAACAATATATATTGTAAAATATGATGCCATTCAACAAGAAAATTTAGCACAATAATGGCAGTGCAACCATTTAGTAAAATGTTTTTTTCTTTCTATTTACTCAATAACATTTCAATAACCGTACGATGTATATGTTTTCAGTCTGAGATAGTGTTGTTCTTATATGATTTCGTATTCATTTGTTACTTTAATCACACACGTCTTCTCCATTTGTCTTCTATATAAACTTCTATGACGTGTATGCACTCATTCGACTATCGACATGTTGCCTTACAATAGTTTTGGGCGAAAATTAAAGTGATATAATTGTGAAAAATGCCCTATACGTCTCACTAGTGAATTAATCAACACTATATAATATATGTAGAAACGGTCACTTGTGGACCACTGCAAACATACTATACAATGTCCATTGGTCTTTAAATCTCCCCTCAATCTGCAAACCTTCCTCTGAAGCTCAGAATATCCACAAAAAATCAAAAGTTGACCAGATTAATTTTTTTTAAATTCCAGTCTTTTTCAGCACCCCTCAAAACTAGCTCCATTTCACTGATAATTCAACTGTATTCCTACCCATTTTCAAATTATCATATCTTCCTCGAAAATCACCCAGTGGCATCCAAACTTGGCAGAAGTCATGAACATGTTCCAATATTGTCACCTGAAGGCAGAAATAAGAGAATGATTGCACATTTCCAAGTTGAGAGCAAACCGATTAACACAGCCCTAGTTTTTTACGGTGTAGGAATCTTCCTACCGTCATGGTCAAGGGAGGTAATTCTGTAGTGAGACCTATACGGACTACATATATTGTTAAAATTTATAGTACCTGTATCAGCCGATAAACTCATCTGAGAAAAAATGTTGAACGTGAGGTAGTTGGCGGTCAGCTGCTTAAAAACAACACGGAATGATGTCTCACAATTACAATCAGAGATCAAATTTCTCATGCAATGCCTCCGTGGATGACATTGTGTGTCATTTATGCTGCGAAAGATAAAATACTGCATCTTTGAACGTAAGACATGTTTTAGCAGTCGTAATTGTTTAAAATTGTGATCATGTTTCTCGTATTACCGTACATATTCTAATTTGGTTATATGACACTATTCATATGTATAATTATACGTCTGGTATGCTGCCTCACATTGTGCATCAATTTAATAGGGGATGAGAATCCCCTTAACGGTATCAACCTTTGTCAAGTTTTACACAAAATATCCCTTTGGTTTCCGATTTCGGCCAAGTATATGAGAGCCAAGCTTACGGAACGGGAAACCTGTAGCTACTTCCGCTATTTCATTTCGGTCCTCTTGGCGATGTCCCTTGTCTGGTAGCCTGGTTCCCTGGCCCACAATACTGTGCAAAGCATTGTGGGCCAGAGAACCAGGCTACTTGTCTGGGTGCCATTCGCAACATCGAAGAATGACGGAATTGACCGACTATGGACGATCAATGCCATCGGAACTTTTCGTTAATTTCCGCAATCGATGTTCTCACCAGTGACCAATTATCGACCAATAGTCGATAAATACGACTAAATAGAAAAATGTCAACTGAATTTGCAGTTTAATAAGCACTATTGACGCTACTATTCACAGTATGCAGGTCTTGCGTGAGTATCAGGAGTCATAGATCAGGCTAATACATTACAATATATACTATTTAAATATGATGTCACGCGTTTGATGCCGTGGCCTAATGGTTACAGCGCCCGACTTCTATGCTGACGATCCGAGTTCAAGTTCTTAATTTTTTCCCTTTTTTTCTTCTCTTCGCTGCAATAATAAGTAATTATAAACGATTAAATATGGATTTATTAAATATTAATTTAAGGAGTATACTGGATCTTTGATTTAAATTACTATAAACCAATGACTAAAAATCTTAATTGGGCTCCAGTTTCCAGCATTTCCATAAATAATTTTGACGATACATGTAATTAATATATTATTAAAATTGGGTTCTTTTTTTCACCTACCACTACGAATTTAATAAGCAGTTTATAATAAAAACAAATAGCTGTCGGAGAACAGCGCAGCTCCATTTTTCGAATTTTCAGACAATAATAAATTATATAGCCAGTATACACCATCAGAAAAAAGGCTAAAACAATGTGGGTCGGGTTTGTGTGGGGGTGGGGGTGGGAGGATAACATATGGGGCAGGGTGCGAAATTTTATTTTTTATGTTTTAATTAAAAAAATGCTGTCATTTTAAACACATTTTTGTCAACTCGGGGAAGGAGGGGATGAGAATCTAGCATTTTTTTTTATTGTGACCTCATTTCAGTTTACTTCTTATTGATATTTCATCCGTGTATCTGGATTTAATCTAAATTGTTTTATATGTAACTGATTGCGTTCAAATTTAGATGTAAATATCCAAATAATCCAAAACGCAAAAAAAATAATATATATATATATTCGGATGGTGGTGATGATGGAGTGGGGGATAGTTGGGGGATGGGGCTGGGGGCGGGGCGGGGGGCACATCTTTGATATAGGTGTAGATTTGATAATACAAAACAGCAGTATGTTTGGATATCTTTGAGAACCTGACCATTGCACCTACGTTCACGCACCTTCGCAACATCTCGATTGATTCTGAACTTATCTGAAATTAACATGTCGCCAGTTGTCAATCATTTATCCATTTCAATAAATCAAACCAGAACGATACCTCCGACAAACAACAGCACATGTATCAAACACGTGCAACTATGTTGTATAAACTATTGTCAATATAGTCCGACATCAACAATACGGCGGAGATATCTAAGTACTGGCTACATGTCAATTATCAACAATAGGGCGGAGATATCTAAGACATGTCGCCAATACTTAGATATCTCCGCCGTATTGTTGATGTCGGAGTATATTAACAATAGTTTATATAACATAGTTGCGCGTGCTTTATACACGTGCTGTTGTTTGTCGGAGGTATCGTTCTGGTTTGATTGGTTGAAATGGATAAATGATTGACAACTGATTGACAAAATGCTTTTTTTCCCGAATTTTTCGTATTGGCGAGTTACAGTTAACTAGAACATAGAATTAAAAAAAAATGCATAGGAGCCAATGTATTAGCCTAGTGAATCTCGATATTTGTTTACATATAAAAGGAGTATGAGTGCAGTATCCTCACAGTTTGAAATTTTAAGTTTATTACTCAAACTTGATAAATCCCCATTTGGGCTGTTCCTTTTTCATATTAAAACAGAATGATCGACACAGCGGGACATTGGCCGTGTCACATTGTAGCAGTGCATTACAATAATAAATATAAACGGACCGTTTAAACAGAATAGAACATATATATTTTATTTAACTTGTACATACATCGATATATATACCGATGGTCTAAAATTATAACGTTGCAAGTGAAAAATCGTAGCTTTCGGGAAAGTGAAAAAAAACTGATTGACAGTATCAACTGTGTGAATTCTTTGAACAAACTCATATGGCATAGTAGTTTGCTTTCTTATAAAATATATTATTTCTTATTTCAACATTTTGATTTTGTAATGTAAGAAATTGCACGGGATTGCACTTACGACCTTATGTTATTAAATAAACATTTATAGCTATTGCAATTCACTGCTAAGTCCGTGACATATGGTCAACTTCCCGTTGCGTCGATCAGTCAACAAATCTGCCTATAATATTTCATATAGCACGCATGTCTATAATTTGTACAACACAACTCTCAGAGCTGTCAAGTATTCCAGACTAAACGTGTTCATAAATAATTCTTAATATTACCTTAACATGCACGCTTAATGCAACGTATGACGCTTGATTCTGTTCTGTTCTTTTATTCATATTTGGATAGCCTTTCACAATTCTTCCAGATCCCCTCCAGTTCCTTCAAGGACTATTATAACTTACTTGAATGTGTGATGATACGCATTAACTCCGTAAATCATCTAATTAACATCCTTTACTTTTAATCCATCAACGCTTAACATCGACTACACTAGTACGAGTTATTTTTGCACAGTTAACAACGTTTTAATAGTGTGCCTTTAAATAAGTAACTTTCTTCTGCCTAATTGATTTGTTTAATACACTATCAAAGACATCTTGTATACATATTACGTAGATCATATACATTTCACTGAATACAAATCCGGCATTGATTTGCTTTGCTCAATATCTTTAGTAGATTAAATAATCGACAGTTCGGCAACTCCGCTTGTTTTCTCATTAAATTTCTAAAACGCGTACACCAGTTTTGGAGATATATGCGTATTTTGTCAGACTTGTCGGGGCATTTTATTTTATTAGATACTGGGACCATACGCCGTACGACCTGGGGAAGCATATCACTCCATGTCCACCGCCGTATGCATGCCATCTTCGGGATGGTTAAAATTGTGTACTATTGATTTTATGAATATTGAGTTCTGCTAGAGGGCGTGAGCGGTAGCTAGCATATTTCACTACCGCTCATGAACAGTCTCAATCAAACCGAGACTGCAATATTTCGTATGTGTCGTTTTCGGCCATTTCCAAAGGTCCATTATCATACTCTTTTGTATCAATAAATTATTATACCCACTTCTTTGAGAGAAAAAAACAACGGTATATTAAAATCAGGTTTTCAAAGTAAGGGTGATCACTTATGCCATTTATATACTCTTCTAAATGTTCATGCTACAGTTTAATGTGTTCAAATAGTAATGTATGTTTATTAAAAGTAACGGTTTATGACCCATGTAGTTCAGTTTGTAGAACTACTGTTTTAATCTTCTTGACTTAAAACGTTTTTCATTTTAACCATACACATTGTCTTTCAGTATTTACCGATTTAGATGATATATATATATACCAGTGTAATTGCATTCAGTGTAGTAAAACGGGTGGGTGCGTAGGGGCGGAGATGGTTATATGGGGTATCATCTGCGTTTTTAAAACGATGTCTCAAAGAACATTTTGATGAAGGGATTACATTGTATAACAATAGGGTCTTCCTCAACAAATGGAAGCTGGGAAGTCGCCATATGACCTTAACTGTTGGTGCGACTATGTAAGCAATTCAGTTCAATTATGTATTTACTCTAAAAAGTATATTGAATCCAGAAGTAACAAGAAAAGAAAAATATACAATATATACTATGACGACGAGCGGCAATAAGAATGAAACTTGTAGAATATATAGTTGTTTCAATTCATTACATTGGAATTACAGCATCATGTGTGGTTTGTTTGTGTAAATTCTATTTGGTGTAGCAACGGCAGAGAACAAAATGGAAAAGCGAAATAAAGATAGATATTTTTATTTGAAACTAAACGTCCAATTTAAGTGTTTTGCTATAACCAAGAAAGTGGTATATTCGCTATTTTTATATTAAGCAAAGACTGGAGGAGCTGGACAAAAAGAACCTTCGTTAAAACCGACAATTCGCTATAGCTGAGTTCCGGCTATAAATATGTATTCCGGCTATGTATTCTTTTGACTATAAATAATGTTTCATAAAAACACACTCTGAATATGTATGAATAATTACAATTTACATACAGTAATACTATGATGAATGACTATCAAATATACATATTTTTAAGTTCATATGCTAGGATCAACTAGACATCATGAGCAAAATTTCTGTAAAGTTTCATGAAAATCCATGCAGTAGTTTTAGAGGAGTAGTCGTTATAAAAAAGTTTACGGACGGACAGTTTTTTAAAAATGTATTTTTAGCTGTGGCGGCCATATTGCATTTCCAGATGACTTGAATTTTGCTAGGATCAACTAGATATCAAGAGCAACATTCCTGTGATGTTTCAAGAAACTCCGCTAAGTAGTTTCAGAGAAGTAGTCGCTACATGCTTTTACTATATAACTCTATGTAAACAAAGATTGCCGCTGGCAGCCATGTTTAACGGTGAATCATAATGATTTTCGACAATGACCAACCTCATGTCATGCTGATCATTATAGTTTCAGAGGAGTAGTCGCTACAAGTTTTAACTATATAACACTATGTAAACAAAGATGGCCACTGGCCGCCAAGTTTAACGTTGAATCAATGATGTTCGACAAGGACCAACATCATGTCATGTATATCATTTTAGAAAAAGTCCCATATCAATATCACTTAAAGTTTTCAAGAAGTAGTCGCTACAAACTTGTTTTTTAAGAATCAGTTTTTAGATTTGGCGGCAATCTTGGATTTCATTAACAAGTACTTTCGGCTAGGATCAACTTGACATCATGGGCAACATTTCTGTAAAGTTTTATGAAAATCTATCCAGTAGTTTCAGAGGAGTAGGATATACAAAAAAAGTTTACGAACGGACGACGGACACCGAACCACGGCATAAACTCTGCTGATCTTTGATCAGTAGAGTTAACAAGAGGTCAATGACCTTGAAGCTCTACTGATAGGTTTTTGATAGCTAGATAAACAGTCCTGTGAAGATCCATGGAAATATGTCAAGTAGTTTCGGAGAAGTAGTCGCTATAAGTTTTTACTATATAACTCTATGTAAACAAAGATGGCCGCTGGCGGCCACGGCCATGTTTAATCGAATCAAAAAAAGTTTCTGCAAGGATCAACATCATGTCATGCTGATCATTTTATAAAAAGTCCCATATCAATATCAGTCATAGTTTTCAAAAAGGAGTCACTACAAAGTACCTAAACAAAGATGGCTGCTGGCAGCAATTAATGTTTAATGGCGAATCAAAATAATTTTCGTCAAGGACCAACATCATGGCATGCTGATAATTTTAGAAAAAGCCCCATATCAATATCAGAGTTTTCAATAAGTATTCACTACAAACTTGCTTTTTAAAAGCTATTTTTAGCCATTGCGGCCATCTTGAACTTTCGACCGACCTGAAATTTTACTAGGACCAACTACACATCACCCCCTGTGAAGTTTCATGGAAATCCGTCAAGTAGTTTCAGAGGAGTAGTCGCTACAGGTTTTTACTATATAACTCCGTGTAAACAAAGATGGCCGCTGGCAGCCATGTTTAACGTTGAATCAAAACAATTTTCAATGTCATGCTGATTATTTTAGAAAAAGTTCCATAACAATATCAATTATAGTTTTCTAGAAGTAGTCGCAACGAACTTGTTTTATAAAAATGTATTTTTAGCTTTGGCGCCAATCTTACATTTCGCATCAATGTGAGTTTGTGCCAGGATCAACTAGACATCATAGGCAACATTCCTGTAGTTTCATGAAAATCCATGCAGTCGTTTTAGAGTAGGCTGATCTTTCATCAGTAGAGCTAATAAATGGCCAGGGGAGGCTCTTGGTTTTCTTTTTTGTCATTATTAGGCCTGTATTGGCAATGCCAAAACACATCCCTTCTGCAATTTCTAGGCAATAATTCCTGAATGAAATGATTGTTTCTAATCAGACAAAATAACCATAGGTCTGCGAATGCCATACTCGATGACAGTGTAAGGGAACTGTAAAGAGTATTAAAGGCAGACTTAAAAGATGAATGGTTTATACTTGCCTAATTTGCATCGAAACCTCTCAATTCGTAATCGTGACAGTATGGGTTATGTACGCAATATTTAGGGGGAAAAATGAAAAAACGGCTCACAAACATTCGTCAGAAGGTACCACGAAACTGTGAATCACACTGAAATACTAACCTGGTAAATATCTTCTGTCACTACTGCTGTCTCTCAACACGTTACGCAGGATACACAACAATGCAGAATACCTTAACACTGGATTCAAGAAATACAAACCGCAAAACCATGTAAAGAGCACAAGACATAAATGAAGCAAATATAATGTGGCAACGATATGTTTTGTTACATCTAAATCTGAAATCTTGTAAAACCTGGAATACTAAAGATAAAGTTTACGTGGAAGGGACCATAACTCTTTCACAAAATCATTCAACCAGAACATGGCTATGATATAAGCAAGAGGCCACAAGAGGGCTTGTGGACGCTCTACTTGCTAAAGGTAGAGTTTACGTGTAATGGGCCATAACTCTTTCACAATATCATTCAACTAGAACATGGCTTTCTTATATGCAACCAGGTTAGGTACAGAACAGCCCTGACAAGTCTTGCTGAATTGCAGAAAGAGGTTCAGGAGAACTAGTCTGTACAAACAGCGAGTTTTCTCCTTATATAAGCGGTACCGATAAACGGACCCGTTCCCAATCGAAGAAATATACCCTTTTTCCCAATTTGAAAAAAGAATTCCCAATTTCAAGAAAACTATTCCCAGTTGTGAGCACGATAGCGGATATGAGCAAAAAAAGAAGAAAGAAGATCCTCTTCCGATATTTTACAAACCGCATGTTTACAGTCTATCATAACATGGACTATTTAACTCATATGTGTATGCCTATAGTGATCTGCATATTGACAATTGCCTCGATATTCAAAACGAAGGCTGGGGTTTCCCGTTGTAATATTAGCAAATACTTGCAAATGTTTTGATACATGGATACAAAATGTAACGTTATTTACAAAATGCAACTAAACCCCTCGAAGAAAGTAGAGGGTCGAAAAAACACACGAAAAATCAAAGAAATACAACCAAGAAAAACGTACACGCATGTTTCAGGAATCATAGAAGAAAGGGCGAAATCGGCTTGAATATCACGACACAAAAATGTTTTGTTCATCCTGCGTCAAAGAAATCGTCGTTTGTTCAGGGAAGTAATAATTTTAAATTTGAACCGGTTATTTTACATGAAAAAGGTGAACCACTGCAGAAAGCGAACTTACCTTAATTCTGCGAAGCAAGCAAGTCCAACTAAAAGGTACTGCTTCAAAAATTCTTGAGACAATGAACAAACATGTCGACGCATCCTCATCAGCAACTCTAGGACCAAAGTCTACGTAGATTGCTTTGTAATAAACTTCAGATTGTTATAATTAGTGGTATTTCATTAAATAATTTATATTGACCTTTTCCTTCAATATTATATTGCCGTTACTGACTTTTGACCTGTGCTACTGATTTTAAGTTAATTGGAACAGGCTGAGAGAGTGCCGACACACTCACTGATAAACAGGTTAACCTAATTGTATACATGTTTAAAATGAAGAATAACAGCAACATTAATATGTAATGTAGTGTATATCATTTATTTAATAAAATAAAAAAATAACAGAAAAATAATTATTGGTTTGTAATATTTCCCGATTTTGGGAGAGTTCACGACTCGATTTTTCCCAATTTGGGGGATTTTCCCCAATCTGATCGCACCCCGACCCATTCACAGAATAGTGAAAGAAACCACTCACAAAGTTAGTGTATTAAAACCTTTAATGGGTCATAACAGGAACATGACAATGAAATGTTCAACTAGGCTTGGTACTGACCATCCCAGCCAGGATTCGTTGAAATCACCAGAGTTAATTCGGACAAAGTTTGTGCATTAAAACCTTAAAAGGGCCAAAAATCATTCAACCAGAACATGGCAATGACATGTGCATCAACGCTAAATGGCCAAGATTCTTTGAAATCCGGCAATGAGTTCATAAATACTAATGACAATTTCAGACTGCACACCATTCGCGGTTAAAAACTAATATCCCAAGTAAACTACAACAAAACTTCAAGCGAACGCTGTGATGTAATCAACAAAAAATTAATCGCCGAATGAATATCACATTTACGGCAATTTCAAATACATTTACATGAAAAAAGATGTAATAAACAGAAATTATAAGATATCACAACAATGCGCATATGACCTGACCGTGTGTAAACATTTGAATAACATAACTGCGCATAATACTTTGTGTAGTGCCGTTCTGGCAATGCATAGTATGTACATTTAAACCAATGTATTTTTAAGAATGGTTTTCGGAATAAACTTTCTGCATGACATGGATAAGAAATGATCATTCTTCAATTTAGGTATGTTGTACATTTATAACAATCAGTTACGCCGCAGGACGATGCATATCAGAAGTGGACTCACTGTAGACGACGTGTATTTTGTACACTAAGCTAACAGGTTGATTTTGCATGCAGAACCGCATTTAAACAACCGCGTAACGCCATAGCGTTACTTTGAATAAAAACCAGAAACCAGACAAAATGTTCCTTCCGCATCTAGAATCCATGTTATTTCCCTATGTAAAAGGTTTCCAACTTGTTGGCCATTTGCACTGTATGGAGGCCACGTTTTGTTTCTCAAAATAACAATATTCTATTCCATTCTAATAACAACATGAAGTTATGAAAACATGAAAATACACAATTTTGTATCTCACTTCATCTCATAGGCACACAAACTACACTTTAAAACACAGTAAATGATAAAGTTTTGCATATTACTTACAATAAACGTGCTTACTATGAAGACTCACTTCGTTGAATCGCTAACATTCTCGCCCTCGATCGAAATGACGTCAGTATGGAATCGCTGAAACAAAATCACGCGCCCAACAGAAAATATGACGGGAAAATGACACCCTCCACGGTGTTTTGTTTTTATTTTACTTTAGCTACCAAATACAAAACAAAACAAAAAGAAAACAGAATCGTCACTGTATTGTTTGTAAACACACACTGCCTTCCCATATTTAACCAGGCTGATTTAACCATGCAGATTGAATAACAAATAAAGTTTTGTCAACAACGCAGTAAACTAGGTCACGGCTCACGATAGATGCAAACAGAAACAATAACAAACCATTCATCGACTGCAAATGTCTGCTAGCCTATCATCATTTTCACGCGTATAATACAAGACAATGTCAATTTATGCAAATTAAAACACATTTTCTACTTACCTTTACTTTCATATGCCAAACTCCAAAATGTCAACGTCTCTCTCTCTTTGAACATGTGAAATAAAATGGCGCCGTTTCAGCACCAAAAAAACAACAATAACGAAACTATGACGTCACGCTCTTCCGGTAATACATTACTTTCATGAACCACCTCCCGATTATTAACATTTTGAGCAGTGATGTCTAAATGACCTTTACGTACATTATAAGTAACTCATATACTTATACAAAACTTCCTTGGAAACATATTTCATATCGATTCCAAAACGTATACAGAAAATGGAATTTCATAATTAACTATGTCCATACACGAGGGATCCAGCAAATGTACGCTTCATTGTGCACTATATACGCTATATGTAATCGCTAATGCGGTCAAACATAACCACAGTAATAGAGCATTCTAATGATTTCCATACACGGTAATAGTTAACTTAATTTACATATTCATGAATAATAACACTATATGAAAAGGTAAATACTATTTCATTTCGGAAAATCAGTGGGACTAAACATGAATATGTCTTTGCGGCAATTTCAATTATAGTTAGCATAAATAAACACAACACATCAATCAACATGTTCAACACAAATTCAAACACTATTTCGATAAATCGCGTGCGTGTTTATTTTTTTCTTCTCAAAACGCACCTTTACAGCACCCATCGGCTTTAGGAGGATCTAATTTGACGTACATTAGTGGAAATCTGATTTAGTACTTCTTTATTATCAGGGCTTAGTAAAGCAGCTATTTTAATAAAAAAAACACAAGAAAACAGGATGGTTATATCCCTAACACTAGTCAAAAATACTCAATTTCGGTAAATCGATTTTTTTATAAAACGGCCCTATACAGTACCCATCCAATTTAGGAGGACCGACATACATTTGCAGAAATCTGATTAAGTACTTCTTATTTATTATCAGGGATTAGTAATTCAGCTATTTAAAAGAAAGGATCTTTATAACCATTCAACTATCCCAAAAAAACTCCATTTCTGTAAATCATATCATGAAAAGGCCTCTTTACAGCATCCACCTAGTTCAGGGGGACCAACTGTCAATGCAAATGGCGTTGTTGTAATCATTTAGTATCATAAATTAGTAAATCAGATGTTTATTTTAAAAAATATACGTATATTTACAGACAATTAGTCAAATGCAACTACATTTCGATAAATCGTATCTCCATTTCGGTCCATTTCGGTAAATCGAATCTCCATTTCGGTCCATTTCAGTATATCCTCTCCATTTCGGTCCATTTCGGTAATTTGTGTTACCCTAGTGCACATAATGCATTCGTCAATATACTCTTAGATATATTGTGTTGATGCCATTTTAGTGGGGCAGATTGATGACATATAATGGTAAAATTGTGCATTTTGTGACAAAAGCATCAAATTTGACACATAGCTAGATGATACCCTACTGAACATTGTTAGCTATGGACCCTCGTCAGATTTTGAAAAATGACCGCCATTTTCAAAATGGCCGCCAAATATTTCATAAAAAATTAATAAAGCCCATAATTAATTGGTTTCATCTAAAGTTGTTATTGTAAACACACCAAATTCAGGACATTGATAGACAATAAAACAGGGAATACAATTTGGGTAATATTTTTCTTCAAATTGGCGGCCAAAAAATGCTAAAAATATTATTATTATTTTTATCTTTTTTTTTCTTTTTTTTGTAGAAAGCAATACAATGTTGATGTGTTTTACAACGGTGTTGTATGTATATATATATGTGTCTGTCTATACTTCAATAAATAATTGTTAGATACATCCCTATACCTCAGGCATTAGGGGTTTTACACATGTATACATACTATGCAAACTCTGAGTCGCCTTAAGCATTTCTGAAGTGTGTTTAAGCTTCAGTCGCATCTTTATTAGAGGCTTGTAGTTTACAATAACTCTAAGTATACATCCAGTGAATTGGTTAACACTATTAAAAGGACACGCAACAATCTTGAATTATTATCAAGCATCCACATTATCACCTACATTTATTAATCCAATATCATTTTGCTTGTATATACTTAAATACAATTCAGAATTGCTAACTGTTCGTTCTATTACAGGTTTTAATATACTGTTGGAGCAATGTATTCCCCAATGTGCAATATGTAAAACTAATTTGCTTTGAACTATATATATAATCATTAATATCGATTTTAAAACATCATATGAAGTAGCAAAACTAACATGACGCCGAGGGTTATAAAACAATCAAGCTTGCCGTGTCTTTTAAATGCTTAACGAAAGAATATCGAAAAGGATATTTAAACAATATTTCTCATCTCCGATTTATCGGAATTAAATTTAATTAAGACCTTAAATTACATGTGTTGATTTAATAAACAATATTAACAAGACACTATCAGCCACTCTCAAGACACTATCTGAAAACAGAATCAAAAAGTAGTTTGTTATATACAAAAACACATTTTGTAATGACTGATCATATCATTTAACACATCGTTAGCCACGAACTTGCCTCCTTGACATCTACATTTAAGAAGCCCATTGCAAACGCTGAGGCCCGTGGCAGTGTTATCGAGAATGACTCCAACCTACCCTCTTCCAACCCCAGTCACATGATGTCGGCATTTCTACTGTAATTGGCGACATGGACTTGTTGAATCCTTGAACCACTGGATGTCAACAATTCTCTGCGACATGTACATGCACTTTCTCTGTCATACATAAGGAAAACACATTTTCCACAACTTTTGATATTGGAAAGCTTGTGCAGCCTCAACATAGTATTTCTAGATTTACCAAGCTCAGGTTTTATCTCTTTCAGCAACTGAAGATCATTACATCTAGCAAGTGTAAAAAGCAGCTATGCGTCTTGGTTTATATGACCTAATGATTATGCAATACAATGTGCAACGAAGTACCTAAAGTGATTCTTAGCTCGTAAAACTAAACCATAGCTCATCTAACTGCATTTATTGTACCATTGCCATGCATGTACTACAGCATCTCTGTCTATTGTATATAAGATTAGTGAATGCTAGTTTGGCGTAATCTGCCACATACGACACACAGCATTATATACTGAAAGGAAAAAGAAACGCAGGGTGCGTATTTCCGCTATATATTGCATATACTGCACACTTAATTCCATATATATTCCAAGGAAATCCCAAGATGTTTTGCAAAAAAAAAAGTGCAGTTAGTTAGAGAAAGGACACAACTGTGATGTTGTAGACGTTTTAATCACAGTACACGTTGTAACAAGAAATTCATAAATGCTGAAGTTCCTCTTTGAAAAATTGAGCCAGTTCAGTACTGTATTTAATGTATATATATGTATTTTGGGTGTTCTGGCCCAATGCTCTCGCTCTGCTCGAGTTTGGGCCAGAAACACCCAAAATACATATATATAAGTAAATCATCATAAAATGGTGATTTACTTGATTTATTAAAACTTTTTTAAAATAGGGGTAGTGAAGATTGCAAGTTTAATTTTTTTTATAACTTATCAAATATAATTTAAACCTTAATACGTCTAAATCTGAGACACTCAGCGTTATACGACTTTAACCTCCAATAATCGTTCATTTTTCTAATTGAAGCTGCACCGCAACCAACACACACTTGATATTTTGCATAAGTGCCTTTTTTTACATATTTGACACGGTAATGCATGACTTGTTTTTAATCTATATTTATGCAAACTGCAATAATTAGAATCTTTTGTTGGCTTATTTTTACATGGATTATGTAATCCAATTTTAAGAAATTTACAAACATTGATTTCCATTGTCTATTTTTATATAATTATTTTTATATTAATTTTTTTTTTTTAAAATTCATAACAAACAAAGAGAATGGAAAAAAACGAAGAGACTATAAGAAATTTAATACGCCTGTTTGATACAGGAGTGATAAGCAAAGAAACACTAGAACATAGTCTTATGGCTATTCAACCACCCGAGACATTGAAAAGTAAACCAATCCCAGCACCACGAGTTGTAAAACCAATTCCAACCCCTCGTACTACAATCAAACCCCGTGAAACTCCAAAGGAAGTTCCAAAGGAAACTCCAAAAGAGGTTAAATCTCAAACATTAGAAAATTTTCTCAAGAGACGACGTGCTAAAAAACAACGTAAACGAGAAAAGCAGAAATATGATAAATTACAAGAAAATATTATAAATGAACAAAAGCAGAAATATGCTAAATTACAAGAAAATGTTATAAATGAACTAAAACAAGTTTTTCAAGATAGAAAATTAAAACTGGTTGACAAACCAATGTGTGGCTATTTTAAAGCATACGAGATATCTGCCGAAAAATACAAAGACCCTCAAAAACTATTTCGTGATAAAAAATCCATTATCACAAAACAAATAAGCAAAGAGCTGACAAAGATGAATGGATTAAAGTTTTCATTAGGTCTTACTGTACATCTATTCAAAGATGATGGTGCTACCAAAAAATACATCACAGCGAACTTACACAGCGAACAAAATGCAATCTTAAACTCTGAAAAAATAAATGAGTCTTACGATAAATCATCTGCAAATATACAAGAGAGCCTTGAAAGATTTACAAACACAGCATCATGATTGGAGATTGATTACTGTGTTACGTTTTACTTAAATATTGCAAAGTACGAGCCGTTAAAAGGTTCTTCATATATTCCTCTACCTAAAGCAGTAGCTGATAAGAAAGCAATTATAAATGTGAAAAACAATGATGATAAATGTTTGTTCCATGCAATAAATTCTGCTTTAAATCCAGCTGCAGATCATACAGACAGATTATCAAAGTATCCTAGTATAGAGTTTTTGAAGAAAGATAACATTGACTTTCCCACTCCAATTTCTCAAATAACCAAAGTAGAAAAACAAAATAATCTTGCTATTAATGTTTATGGATATACCATAACAGGAAAAAATAAAAAGGTATCTGTTTTTCCATATAAAATATCAGAACAACCAAAAGATATTGAACGAATTAATTTGATCTTAATATCTGAAGACACTGAGGTTGAATCAGAGAACGAAGACGATCCAAATAAAGAAGAAGGAATTATAGATGACAACTATAACCCTGATGATTATCCCAACGAACCAAAAACAATAACAACAAAATATCACTATTGCTGGATTAAAAATTTAAATAGATTACTTTACAAACATCATGGTAAAACTTACTTCTGCGATCGTTGCCTTCACGGCTATTCTGGAAAAGTACTACTTACCAAACACAGAGAAGACTGTGAGGGTATCAATAAAAATTCTTGCAGAATAGAAATGCCAAAAGAAGGTAAAAATACTGTAAAATTTAAAAATCATCAAAATCATATGTCTGTGCCTTTTGCAATATATGCTGATTTTGAAAGTATAATCAAACCGCAATCAATCAAATTTGGAAAGAAATCTGAAATCACAAATGTACACGAAGCTTGTGGTTTTGGATACCAGGTTGTCAGATATGATGGCAAAGCTGAAGAACCTGTTATTTACAGAGGGGAAGATGTTGTTGAAAAGTTTTTAAATCACTTAGAATGTGAAAAGAGCAACATTAATAAAATATTTGCTCACCCAAAACCATTAATCACGACACAACAAAATGAGGAAGATTATGAAAAAGCAACACACTGCTGGATATGCATGAATGAAATAGGTAGGAAATGTGGTAAAAACTGTAAAGTAAGAGACCACTGTCATTTTACAGGAGAATACAGAGGTGCAGCACATAAAAACTGCAACCTAAAACTAAAACCAAATAAAACAATCATCCCTGTTGTATTTCACAACCTCAAAGGATATGATAGTCATCATATAATGCAAAAAATACATAAAATGACAGGTAATATTACATGCATTCCAAACAACGCTGAAAAGTATATTTCATTTAGTGCTGGACAACTTAGATTCTTGGATAGCTTTCAGTTTATGGCTTCGTCTCTGGAAAAATTGGTTGAAGCAACAGGCACATCTGATTTTGAAATTACCAAAAATCAGTTTAGACAAACAAATTTACCTATGCGGAAAGGTATTTACCCGCATGAATATATGGTCAATGTGGAAAAATTCAAGGAAACGCAATTACCACCTATAGAAAAGTTTTACAGTTTAAGTAAAAGTTTAAAGCCCAAAAATTACAAAGATTATGAATATGCTCAAAAACTATGGAAAGAGTTTAACTGTAAAACTCTTGGAGACTATTATGATTTATGTCTAAAACTTGAACTTTTACAAAAAGGTGTTTACCCGCATGAATATATGGTCAATGTGGAAAAATTCAAGGAAACGAAATTACCACCTATAGAAAAGTTTTACAGTTCAAGTAAAAAGCTCAAAGACAAAGATTATGAAGATTATGAATATGCTCAAAAACTATGGAAAGAGTTTAACTGTAAAACTCTTGGAGACTATTATGATTTATATCTAAACCTGAACTTTTACGAAAAGGTGTTTATCCATACGAATATATGGACAGTATGGAAAGATTCAAGGAAACGCAATTACCGCCTATAGAAAAGTTTTACAGTAGTCTCTCAGATGAAAGTATAAGTCCCGAAGATTACGAATATGCTCAAAAATATGGAAAGAGTTTAACTGTAAAACTCTTGGAGACTATCATGATTTATATCTAAAAACTGATGTAACTCTGTTAGTAGATGTGTTTCAAACTTTTAGAAAAACATGTATGAGTGCATATAGACTTGATGCTTTACATTACTATACAGCACCTGGATTATCTTGGGATGCTTTACTCAAACATTCAAAAATAGAATTAGAACTTTTGACAGACATTAACATGCACTTATTTATAGAAAAAGGTATGCGTGGTGGAATTAGTATGGTATCCAAACGATATGCCAAAGCAAACAATCCACATGAAGCTGATTATAACCCTAATGAGGAAAATAACTTTTTAATGTATCTTGATGCAAATAACCTTTATGGATGGGCAATGAGTCAGCTACTTCCATATTCTGGCTTTAAGTGGGTGGAAACGTTGCCAGAGCCAAAAGAAAAAAAAGAAGGAAAAGGATATTTTCTAGAAGTTGATTTGGAATATCCTAAAGAACTTCATGAATCTCATAATGACTATCCGCTTGCACCGGAAAGATTAGCAGTGGAAAAATAATGGTTGTCTGAATACCAAAAAGATATGTTAGAAAATAATAGCATGATAAATACAGAACAACTAGTTCCCAATCTTAGGGACAAAGAAAAATATGTGATACATTACAAAAACCTGGAACTGTATTTATCTTTAGGCATGAAACTAAAGAAAGTACACAGAGTATTAGAATTTAATGAAAAACCATGGATGGAATCATACATAAACCTAAACACAAAACTTAGAGGAAAGGCTAAATCAAAATTTGAAACAGATTTTTACAAACTTATGAACAACTCTGTGTTTGGCAAAACAATGGAAAATCTAAGCAAGCGGACAGATATAAAACTAGTCAGAACTGACGGCTCTGAAAATGAAAAGTTAAGAAAAATAATAGCCAAACCCAACTTTAACAGGCGTATAAAATTTTCAGATGAATTGTCAGCAATACATGTGAACAAAACAAAATTAACATTAAACAAACCAATCTATGTTGGATGTCAGTATTGGATTTATCAAAGTACCATATGTATGATTGGTACTATAATACTGTAAAGAAAAAATATGGGGATAAATGTACTTTATTATACACAGACACTGACAGCTTGCTGGTAGATATCAAAACAGATGATGCATACAAAGACATGGCTGAAATGAAAGATGAGTATGATCTAAGTAATTATCCTGAAAAACACCCAATGTATGATAGTACAAACAAAATAGTAGGTAAAATGAAAGACGAATGTGCTGGTGTTGCTATAGATGAGTATGTTGGATTAAGACCCAAACTATATTCTATTTTGAGAGCGGATGAGAAGATTATTAAGAAAGCAAAGGGAGTAAAAAAATATGTAATAGAAAAAAATATAAACTTTGAAAACTACAAGGATGCATTGTTTAACAAGAAAAAATACACCCATGATATGAATATGATAAGCACGATGAAGCATCAAATATACGGCATAACAGTAAACAAAGTAACACTGTCACCATTTTACTCAAAAAGATATATACGAGAAGATGGAATTACAACTGATGCACATGGTTTCTATAAAAACTTATGAATTTGGGTATCAGCCGGAACAATAAGTAATTCTTCTTTGACAAATCCTCTCTGTGGCGCTGGTAATTTCAAATAATAAACTCTTATACCTTGCGTCACCATATAACTTTTAATCTTGTGAATATCTACACTCCACATTGGATCAGTTGCTCTGCGTCTTCCACCTTCTTGTTCCCCGGGTTGATATAAATATCTTACACTTGCATTCATACAGATAGGATCACCTTTTAATATTTTTGTTTCAACAGGAGGAGGCTTTTTTGTCTCCGCATTTATTGCTTTGACAACTTCTGGTAATCTCTTTACCCATTCTCTATTACGTTTTTGCGAATCTATTTCCTTAGCATACTGATAGCCAAACAATCTTTCAGCTAATGTTCTGTTAAATCTTTCCACTAAAGCTTGGTCTCTGTGTATTTCTGTTCTGCCCCGTCTGATATTTACTTTGTGTTTTGCCATCAACTGCGATACTGCACCCATAAATTCTCTGCCTGGATCCACTTGTAATAATTTTGGATATTTTAAATGCCGACTGTATATTTTCTCAAATGCTTTGGCAACTTCTGTGCTATCCTTGGAAGTCAGTGGCTCTGCTTCTTTGTATCTTCTTGCAATATCAACCACAGTTAATGCATATTTATATGTCTTGCGGCCACGACCAATCCCAAAAGTATCATGCGGCAGAAATAACAAATCAGCTTGATGCACTCCATTTTTAGTAGAAACATCAAACCTGGGTCTAATTATTTTCTTTGGTGCAGGTAAATAAATCTGCCACACAGCTTGTTTCTTTAAAAATTCTAATGCCTTTTTTTCACTGACACCAGCCTCTTTTGCCAATTTTTTAACTGCTGTGTAACCTCTCCAAAATCCTTTTGGGCTGTAATAAATCTTTTCCATTTTTTTCTACTAAAGATTAAACTTTATATAACTATAAAGAAAAAATGGATATCACAACTGCACGATTCGATGAACTGCTCGAAGAGCAATATCAAAATAGCACAAAGAAATGGACAGACTTGGAACTAAATAAAATATACACTATTACAGATACGAAAATAGTAGATACTGAATATGGTCCATCCATGGTATTGACATTATTAGACAACGGTGAAGTATGGGCGCCTGGTCATCTCAAAGATAAATTAGAGAAGAGTGCTAAACCACCATATTATATGCGACCACTTGGATTGAAACCATGTAAAAACAACAAAAAAAATAGATATCATGCATATGACTTAGTCTTTTCAAAGGTTATTTCAAAGTAAACATATTTAGTTATTCCAAAAAAATCCAAAGTAATTATAGTTTTAAACTAATTTTTTTTATGAACTCAATTTATACGCCACAAATCCAGTTGCAGCCATGCCCACCACAATAAACGTAATTTCTCTATTCTGTTGATCAGGAGATGGTGTATAAAAATCACTGAACTTGGGCTCCGGTTCCAAAAGCAAATGTTTACCAGTTATGTAATAATACTGTTTCATAGCTTGGTCTACATCATCAAAAGTCTGCTCTGCATGATGCTCTTTTTGCAGTTGCTTATTAATAAAATCTAACCTCTCTGTTCTTTTTTTTATTCCACTCCGCTTGTGCTGCGTTTAATTGTTCTACGGCTTTGTCATGCCTTTGTCTTTCCTCATCTGAATGAGTTCCCATTTTCGAAAAGAAATAATTTGAACCGCTAAACGCCAATGCATTTGTTAATGCGCCACCGATCATCATTGCTACTGCACTTGCCATTTTTTATATATATTTTTTTAAAAATTATTTCATAATATCCGCAGGAATAATACCTTGCTTAATCAACATATCCCTCGTAGCCATTGCTAACATTATATCCACAGACAGCATCCCAAAATCTGTCATATTAAAATCCACTTTAGAGGCTGGTCTTTTTAGTAGTTTTCTGCCAATCTCAGAATATCCAACAGTTAGAAGTGTTTCCACTCCTGCGTGATACATCATATTTACGATTATAAATTTATATATAAATTATATATAAATCAAAAGAGTCTTTTGGTGCAACATAAACAGGTTGTACAGCTACAGGTTGCGTAGCAGATTTCTTGTTATAAATATACAAACCCAACCCAGCAATGCCTAATAAAACCAGACACGGTGGAATATAATTTTTGTATACGTTTATTTTGATTTCTGGTTTCTCTTCATCTATTGTTATTTTTGTTATTTGATTTGCAGCATCTTGCTTTGCAGCATCTTGCTTTGCATCTTGAAGCAAACGCTTTGCCTTTCTTGCTGCTGCTCCTTTTTTTCCAGCTTCTATTTTTTTTGGATTTTTTACTTTTTGTTGTTCAAACTCAACAGGCTGTGTAACAACAGGTATAACTTCACTCTCTTGGTTCTCCATTTATATTATCTATAATTTTATTTTTATTAAAATCAATATGTCTAACAGTTGTCAGTATTGCTGTAAATGGTGCTAAGCACATTCCATACCTGTAATACAACTCACAACAAGCGCTTGTCAAAGCATGATTAATAAATGGGTCTTCCTCCAAATCTTCTATCAGTTTTGGTGGATTGGTTACATTAAAATATTTTGATACTCCCATCACATACAAGTTAATAAAAGAATTGCCTAAAGTCTTGGTCATGCTTGCCCCAAGCCTTGCTTCATATCTGCAGTAAAGTTTGTTAATTTCATCCGGAGGCATGCTATCTATATTTGTGAGTTGTATGTCTTTACCCAAATATTGACGACTACCGCCGCAAGCCACTATGGCTGATAATCTTTCTTTTTTTGTTTCTTGTTGCTTTGATTCATCACGTTCCGTAAAACCTTCCGACATATCTTGTAATAGTTCTTCCGCATTCATTTTTATATTAATAATTTTATTTTTTATCTTGAAATAAACATATAACACAAAACAATCAGCTGCGATATTCATGCAACTAGTAATTGTTAGTATTGTTAATAGCATTGTTATTAATATTGCTATTTTTTTATTAGCATTGTTAATTTGCTGCAAGCATTGCTATTTACATTGCTACTTTGCTATAAGCAATGCTATAAGCATTACTATATTTACTGATATTTTCATTATATTTTCATGTCAGTATTGCTATTAACATTGCCACTTTGCTGTTAGTATTACTATTAGCAACAAAGCAATGCTGTTAGAAAAAAAGAATTGCTGGTAGAAATTATTCAACCCAATAACCAGTTGGTTGGTCAGTTCTCAATATTAACTTTGAATATTTAGTTTTTGCTAAAGCTTTTCTTATTCTGGTTCTCTCCTCCAGCGTCGGAATAACATCATTTTCTCTCAAACAATTTTCATAACTATCTCTGTCCTTAGTGTAAAACATACACAACCATTTTGCTTGCTCCCTTAAATCTTTCAATACAGAATTATATCTCTGTGAAATGACCCACACTGATTGTTTGGCGTGGCGACCAGAGAATGCCAACTCTGATAACATATCTTTTTTCTTTGTTAATTCTTTTGTGGCGGAGCAATCATCAATGATGTATAATGTGGGCTTGCCAGCATATTGTTTGAAAAATAAACGCAACAGTTCTTGTAACATTTCTTTACCGTTGCTAACGGGATTGACATTTTTTTTTTTTTTATCTTTTGGATGTCTTACATCACCTATCCAGGATCTATTTTTATAAGCCTCGTTCCACTCTATGGTTGGACACAATATAATTATATGTTCAAAAACTCCAACATACTCTTGTTCAAGCATGTCAAGAACAAACTCTGTTTTACCACAGCCTGTCTGACCACAGATAATGGCACTGTGTGGATATTTAGGATATTTAGTATTGTGATTCTTTGAATCTTCCATCTTCAAAATTGATTTGCGCATCTTGTATTATATATATAAAAATATTTAAAGTTTGATCTGCATCTGCTTTTTTATTTATTAGTATCGTTATGCCTTCACTGCCGTTTTCTATTCTTCTTCCACTGCCGTGTAATAAATTGTCATCACATGTTCTAAGGTCAAGCCACAAAGCATATGATTTTGTCAGATAAGTCTCAAGAGAAACATTGGTAAAGTTTAAGTCCCTCGCTGCTATTTCTGTCTCTTTGTTTCTTTTTGATGTCAAGGCAAAATATTTGTTAATTTCATCCCAATGTTGATATGCCCTCATGCCCTGACTATACAACTGATTTGGTACTCCCTCGTTTGTCATTTCAACCTTTTCAATCTTTGGGTTGTAATAGGTTTCCGTGCTTGTTCTTTCTGGGTCTTCAAACAGCATTAGAATACCTTTCATGCTCCGTGCTGGTACATTAATGTTGATATTCCAAAGGGTTTCAGATTTGTTCGCTATTATTTTTCTATGTCGCAAGATACGATCATACATAAATGACATCTTACCATTGGTTTGCTGTCTTATTTGTCTGGCTAATTCAACATCACTAACCGTATCAAATTCCAAGCAGATATTTTTTATTATATAAGATGCATCAGCATCACTGCTTTTGATAACTTTATTATAATCGTTAAACGTTAATTCATATTCTAACCTATCACCAAGCCCCGCTTGATAAAATGGCATGTGACTTTCTAACATTTCAAAGTCCAGTGGAATACAAAATCTATTTCCATAAGCTGCTGCTACAGCTTCATGCTCGGCGTCTGAAGAAGCATCTCCCGCACCAACTCTATGTTTTAACATGTTTGCTTTACCAATACCTTGGTAAGCTGTGTTTAATCGTTCAGTAGGGCTTTTCCATAAATCTACATAACAATGATATATATCACTGTCGTCTATTGACATGACTTCATTACCACTTATTCTTATTGTCATTTTTTTCACAATTGTTCTACCCAGATTCTGGTATAAAGTACGGTTGGCGTCTGTTCTGCTTTTAAGTTCTATTTCAAAGGCAAGACGAGCAGTACGAGGAACTATTATATCATTAGTACTTAGATTGGGAAATCTCACAAGCAGTTGCTGGTTTTGGTCTATTGTTGATGGATTATTAGTTATTACTACACTTGTGCGGATGCCTTTGGCACCATGATGTTCTCTTAGTTTTCTATGAGGGCTGAGTTTGTTTCCGTAAGCCGACATTGTTTTTATTTTTTAAATATATTTTTTAAAATTAAATAAAATAAACAATGGCTGAAGGAGGATTTGATTTTGACAATCCTACGTTTGATCCAGATGATTATGATGAATATTATGATGATGATTTACCAATGGTGCCTGATGAACCTATTCAAAGAAATCTTCTTAATCAAAGCGGCCATCTTGCTGAACTCAGGGGAGAGCTGTCAGAAATCACACTTGAAACATACAAGAATTTTTTTGTAAAATCCTTTTATAATGAAATAGAAAAACGATATAAGATGATACCAGACAAAATGGATTATGACCAGTTTAAAGTATCAAATGATGGTAAAACATTATACTGGATTGTTGGTGATAAAGGAATAAGAATAACTGCCAGGCAAGGCTCTTTTACATTTCTTGCTCTTGGTTCTTTGGCAAATGAATATAACAGGATTATTGGCTCTGGGGGAACAAGGGCGGTAAGACAATTTTTGAATTTGCCGGAGTATGACAGTAGAACAAAAGTATCACAAGAATATCGACAAGTACTGGAGAGCACAATAAACAATTTACCAAATAATGTGGATAATATCCCATTAAAAGATTTATCAAGTGTTGCGAATGACACAGCACAGTCAATGGAAAGTGCTCTTTATGACTGGGATGTGATTGAGCGTCCTGATGCTGAAACACAAACAAATATAGACAAGCGTCCTGATATTTCAACACAAACAAATATAGACAAGCGTGAAATGGATGGAATAGTAAAAGCAATGACAACTGTCAAGGAAGAACTCACCAATAACGTGGCAAAACTCACACAACTTGATAAAGACATAACAAGAGAAAAACAAAAGTTAGAACAAGCTAAGACCGATAATGATGAATTCCAGATAAAAAGAATCAGCGACCGCATCAAAGACCTTGAAGATGAAAGAGGTGCAAGAATGGATGTCATTAATGAGAACAGAGAAGCTTTTCGTAACCAAGTAAGCAGAATAAAAGAGACAATAAACAAAATGTTAAACGAGGATACAACTCTTGGTGAGAGGATTAAAACCTTGTTTGGGGAGCAAGGTATTACTATTGTTAGTATTTTAACTGCATTTGGTATGATTCTTGGGGTGATAATTAATTCTATTATTCCCACATCAAGTGCTGCGCCAACTCCAACCCCAACTTCAAAACTTGATTCATCAAGTGTAAAAGACTGGATAAAAAAACAACTATTTAATCTTGGTAAACTTCTTGCCAACCTAGCTGGTAAAGCTGCTGCAGCACTTCCAGGAGTTATTGGTGCAATAGTATCATGGCTTTTATCTGCAACAGGTAATGTTATTAATTGGCTTGGTAACAATCTATGGGCTTTGCTTGTGTTTGTTTCCGGTTGGTATAATATTAATCATGAAGTCATAAAGACAAAAAACCCAGATAAAACGTTTCATATGCCAGATGGACTTTATAACTTTCAACAGTTGATAGAAAATTTTAAATTGCTAAATGAAAATATTACCCTAACCGTTGAAGCGCCAAGTGCTGTAGCCGTTTTAGATACGTCAATAGAGACACGATTATCAAGCGGTCTTTCAAAAATGCTGGGATTCGAGGCCAGGAAATGGTTAAAAGGTATGCGTATTGGAGATCACTCAATTGATTTAGCTCCTTATAAACAGCTATATGTTCATCTGAAACAAGTTAATACGAGTAGTAATTATTTCAATGGTGCACCAAGCACTATTATAGGGGTTATACCTGTGGTAAATAAGCAGTTTGGAGATATTGTATATACACATTTTTATCCTGAATATCACTGTCTTACAAATGGTGCAATTACTGAATTGAAAATAGAAGTCAGAGATGAGCATGGCAACAAAATAGATAATCACGGTTTGCCTATGAGTTGTGTTTTAGAAATTATTTAAAAAATATATTTTTATAAAAAAAACAATGAGTATATTTGGACCACCAAGCCCTAAAAAAACAGAAGACTTAGAGGCTTTGATAAATAATGTTCAAGATTTATATAGACGAATTGTGCCTTTTGTTAACCAGTTTAATCATTTGAAAAATAGAGTTGATAATCTTAAATATGGGATTATAACAATATTTGCAGAGGCTAAGGGCCCACTTGTGTCAAACAGAATACTCTCATTTGGTAACGGCGGGGCAGAAAATAATGTGGGGCATGTAATGACACGCCGTGGACGGATTATGGGAATAGGTTTAGCATGTGAACGATTAGTTGGTGACGTAACTGTAATAGTTTCTGTCAATGGTGTTGAACAACCAAATTATGGCATAACGCTTCACATCGTCCCACGCAATCATGATAACTTTGATAAACCTTTAGAGATTGGTGCTGGTTCTGTTGTTAACTTTGTATGCAAGGTTGCTAACGCTACCGCTGTAAATACGGTGGCATCATTATTAATTGAATTAATTTAATTTTTTATTTATTAATAAAAACATGAAGCAACCAACAGCACCAAGTATATATCATGAGTTGCCAGTGGAAGACGGACAAAATTATAGATTACAAAAGATTTCAGAGATTGAAAAAAAGTTAATTACAGAGCGAGATATACGTCAGTCACTTTATAAAAAATATAAACGTGGTATTAATATTACAGATGGAATTGACACTACCTTGATATCTTATGGCTGGGATTGGATTTGTTGTTCCAGTTTTGTTACCTTTAGAAATAGCAGAAATAGTATGTGGAGCTACAGGTGTTTGTATTAATTTTATCAGACGCAAGCTTAATGCAAAAGCTCAAAAACATCATGAAATAAAAACTTTGGCAGAGGCTAAGTTAAATAGTATAAAGCAGTTAATATCAAAAGCGTTGAGTGATGCACAAATATCTCATCAAGAGTTTAAGATGATTTTAGATGAGTTGGATAAATATTATAGTTTAAAACAGGACACAAAACAAAAAAAGGCTGAAATAAGTGAAGTTCAAAAAAAAAGAACTAGTACAAGGGAAGAAAGGAAGCAATGGCAACCTTGCAAAAAAGTCTAAAAAGTGTGTAATAAATTGTTTTAGTAATGTGTATGAGTACGATCCACCACCTTTGTATTCAAGGTCAGAAAATTGTTAATTTGAATGTAATTTTAATAACAAATCGACAAATTTGTTTTTTATTAAAAAAACATTTTATAATTTTGATAACTTATAAAAAAAATTAAACTTGCAATCTTCACTACCCCTATTTTAAAAAAGTTTTAATAAATCAAGAAAATCACCATTTTATGATGATTTACTTATATATATGTATTTTGGGTGTTTCTGCTCGAGTTTGGGCCAGAACACCAAAAATACATATATATAATGTTAAGTGATTGCAACATTTAAAGCCTAAGTTTGCTCACCTGCTTGAGACAAATGCGCATTCTGACGATAATGTAACTTTAAAGGGGTAACTATTGGTGTGTTCAGTGCTGTTTAAACCTTCTTTCTAAAAGGACAGGCCTAATGTCGCCCTGTACCATTCGATTAGCAGTAGCATATTAAACTTACAATATATAGCGGAAATACGTACCCTGCGTTTCTTTTTCCTTTCAGTATATCAACCTCTTAGTGAAGTGAGGGAGATCAGTCTGCATTCTACTATCTTGTCTGAGATAAGTCACATATCTTCATCTTTGTTTCATTGCGCGTGTTTGGTATCTCTTCGATTGCAACCGATTGCTATTCCAGGTAACCAGAGCTCTGCTTTTGTTTTTCATGATTGTTGTCACGCTGTCAAGTATATGTTCATCATTTATACCCTATTAAACTTTCTGCACGTGTCATTCAACAATGTGTAAAAGAAATTGTTAATCATATTTCAAGCACTAAAAGGCATTTTAGGCAGCTCGTACTGTCTGATAAAATGCAAAGTCCAAAATAAGTTTTCCAAAGTTAGAAAGGGCTGGTGAGACACCCTAATCTGCCGTTAACCCGAATCTGATATGTTACATATATTTGCGAGAAAAGAAAACAAGTTATAGAATCTATTGTAAATTGGTGATCACTGATGGTGAAAAAACATGTTCTGGCTTATCTGTTTATCGAGCGACTTGGTTACGTCGTGTATAAGCTCTGTTACAAACGTGTCATTACATAATTTACCTATTTGTTGAGCAATTTATGTCACACGAGTTTATGTAAAGTAAGTCAATCACCAGTAAATCCTCAATATATATTTTCAAAAACCTCTATTGTGTCACTCAACCTGTCTTATGAACATCTTTAACTTGTTCATGATGGAAAAGATCAGAGTCCTTTCTTTGGCAGGTCCTGATGAATTATTGCAGTAACTGAAATAGACAGATAACTCCGGCCATATCTGGTTAAAAAATCATCCAATGTGCAATCTGTGATGTGGTTTCAGGACCTACTGCATCTTCATCTTCTTTCATAATCTTATTTTTCTGTTTGTGAGCTAGTTCAATGAGTATTGATGAGACAACACTAATAATATTTATCTCACACACTAAGATTTAAACTGTAACTAAACAGTACTGCAACTGTGAACTTTCGGTTTATCTTCTTGATCGCCATGTGCAATACTCAATGGTAGGCATGCCTTGCTCATACTCTCAATGAAATAACTGTAAGCCCGGTTTATCATACATATGGTTATCACTTGATGAGCATTCCCTAAGACCATGATACATGTGTTTATTTCAGAAAGGAAACCGCAGTGTTAGCTAATATTACATTTGCCACAAGGGCACTGGTCCATCTATAGTCTTCAAACCAGTCTCCTTTGTTTTAAGTGCTTCTCATTTTAAATATGAAGGCTTCAACGCAAAATTCCATTATGATCTTCACATTGGGATTCAGGTCAATTGTATTGTTTCTGCTCGGCAACTATATAGCTTAGACGCAATTAACACGTCAGCATAAAATGTATTCACGTTTGGCTTTTGTTTACTTGTTTTGTCTTGTAAATAAGGTTTACCAGGTAAATTAATGTTATTTTATGGTTTTATAAATATATGTTATAATGAACTGACAGTTTCTGATAAGAAAATTAGTTTAGTACTATTCAGAAAGTCCAATGGCTGGAGAAATCGTAAGAATCAATCAGAAGTGAAATTTGATTTAAACGTGTACATCCCTTATATCTTAACCATATATTGCCTTTAAATAACTCTTTATTGCAATATTGACAAACAATTGCTATGTCAAGAAAACTGAGTGAACAAATTATACATATTAATTACTTTCTTACAAACAACTATTAAAGGAATTTTCCTTTTTACTATTTTCAACATGTTTGGCGGCCTTTTTGAAAACGGTAGCCATTTTGAACTTAAAACATACCCAGATAATATTTCATGACCCTTTGTCTATCAGTTTGTGGAATTTGTTGTGTTCGCCATAATATATATTGTTTAAACCTGATATGTATAGGTTTAATTGATTATTTAAATCTTTGCATTATGGTATTGTCTAGCTATGTGCGAAGTTTGGTGCTTTTGTCAAACAATGCATATTTTTTCACCAATCAGCCCCACTATTTGTCGTATTTTGTTTCCAAAGCGCTTGTCTGGACTTGTTCATGTTTATAAACGTATGCAGAGTGTTCTGCAATTGCTTTGGTAAGTATTTTTGCGCTATATTTTTGACATTCCTTTAGTTTAAACACAATTATTTTACAATGATTGCGAAACAAGATTTTGCAACGCATATTAATCACTCCCGATGGCTTCCTGGTCAGAATCAGTACTAAGCACTGTGGGTTAACTATCTTGCTCAATGATACATAACATGACCACGGCGGGGATCGAGCCCGCGGCCTCTAGATCTGGAGCCCGAAGCTCCAACACCGGACCACGCATTCCACATGTTAGATGTTTGCGAGGAACAATTGTGTCACAGTATATTTTTATTTACCGCATCCTATCCTTTGTTTTGGGTGGTTATATTAAAAACTATTTTATACGTTACTTTTCCGCGCTCTATAATGTATATACTCCATACGTAATTATATGTATTATTCCATTAAAAATCAGGATTTCAACTAGGAGAGAAAGGACACAACTGTGAATGTGTTGAATGTGTAATCACAGTACATCTTGTAACACGAAATTAATAAATGTTGAAGTACCGCTTTGAAAATTTGATGTAAAGAGATTGCAAAATTGTAAATAAGTTTGCTCACCTGCTTGAGCCAAACGCGTATGCTATCATTACAAAAACTTTGAAGGGATAACATTTGGTATGTTATGTGTTGATTTAGTGTATTTTTTCGCTGTTTTTGTTCCGAAAGGAAAGGTACAATTCGATTATTAGCAGCATATTATACTTACAATATATAGCGGAATTTCCCGATTAGCGTTTCTTTTTCCTTCAGTATAGGTAAATACTGAAGTAGGGGATCCCTTGGAAGCAACAGATAAAAGTAGCGGACTCGATTTTATTGAGTCGCAACAGATAAAAGTAGCGGACTCGATTTTATTGAGTCGCAACAGATACAAGTAGCGGACTCGGTTTTATTGAGTCGCAACAGATAAAAGTAGCGGACTCGGTTTTATTGAGTCGCAACAGATAAAAGTAGCGGACTCGATTTTATTGAGTCGCAACAGATAAAAGTAGCGGACTCGATTTTATTGAGTCGCAACAGATACAAGTAGCGGACTCGGTTTTATTGAGTCTGTACATGAGAGGTAATGTAAAGTGCAACACCTCTCACGCCTCCTAGCACCGACTAAAGCGATATTCTACTTTAAAGCCACAAAGACCGGACTTGATTAGGTTCTTCACGTTTATGTGACTGTTGAAAAAAACAGGTAGTTAATCTTCACAAATAAATGTAACCAGTATTTGAAACAATGAACCATTGATTGGTTTGAAAAGTAGGGTACACACTAAAGACCGTGTTAAAACAAGTTTGAACTCTTCTCAAAATGATTGAATTTGAAGAAACGTTGTACTAAACTTTGTACTATTGCATATAGCATTTTCAATATATAACACGTTTTATTTTATATTATAAATTAAATATTTATAATATAAATATTAATATGTCCGTGACTAAAGATGTACGAGCATATTTTATTGTATCTACTGATGGGGTTGAAAATCGAGTGATTCTGCGTCCATTTCTCCTTTCTCATAGCTTGTTTGACCATTTTCCCTTTACCATAGCTTGTATGGCCATTTCCCCTTTATCATAGCTTGTATGGCTATTTCCGCTTTACCATAGCTTGTATGGCCATTTCCCCTTTACCATAGCTTGTAATTTCACCTTTATCATAACTTGTATGGCCATTTCCCCTTTATCATAGCTTGTATGGCCATTTCCCCGTTACCATAGCTTGCATGGCCATTTCCCCTCCACCATAGCTTGTATGGACATTTCCCTCTATCATATATTTCATCCCAGAGATCCGCATCATGTTCTATTATTTAAAAACAATGTATATCTATCAAATATGCCAACAATGACTTCACCCGAGTGTTCATGTTCTGTATTAGAGTACATGCAAAAACTGAGTGGAAGTTCGAAATAAAAACTCTGTAGGAAACATTCAAATGCCATAAACGACTGAAATGGCACATGCCGCTGCAAAAAGCTGTAACATCCAAGTAATAGGATATGGCACTCGGGAAACCAGAACAAGACGGATTATTGTCAGTTTCTGCAGAAATCCTTGTCATTCAATTAGGCCAATTATTCGCATTGCTTCTACCTAAAAACCGTCTTTATATTTAATGAGTGGGTTGATTCAATTTGTATTAAACAAAGAATACATGTTGTTTCGTAGTGTTATTAGTACATATAGAGGTTCGTCTTGTTTTGTAGTGTTAATAATCTACTATTATTTATAGAGGAAAGGATATGTGTTGTTTTGTAGTGTGTTTTTGTATATATTGATGTATATATAGGATAGAATATATATCGCGTTTATTATTGTTTGACAACCGTATTCGATGTGAACAATGCATAAAAAACACATGACAATCGAGATTTCTTTAAAACTCGCGGCGTCCCATTAATCTTTCTAGATAACCTGAATATTTTCAATCATAAATATTAAGTAATAGAATTATTTTTAAATATTGCTATTGATTGTATCGCACCAATAATTTATTTAAACAATTGGTAGAATAACGATGACAATTGAAACCTTTCTTTATTTAATTATATGCAAGCAGTTTTAAAGTCAACATAATACATGATTAATACATGGAGGTGCTAATTTTCTTGATAGAAAACTTTAGATTGCGTCGTCACATAATCGGGAGAACACATTTCTTTTAAATGTTTAAATCGTTAAACGTAGCACTAATTATCCGTTGACCCAACTGCGTAAAATTGGCTAAAGACTGAACCACACGTGATCACGATGAAACAGCCGACTGAACTACACGTGATCATGATGAAACAGTCGACTGAAACAGCATGAAGTTCAGCATAACAAACATGAACTCACTTTTATTTTTAAATTAGTTTACCCGCCCCACACCCACCCAAAAGCTCCCAAAACAAAACAAAACAATTTGCATACTCAAATGAGTGCACATTTAACTAACAAACTACAACAACTACTCTCGTAAATAATGTATATTTAGATGGGATGTTTTTAAAAGATCATATTTTCTTATAGATGGAATCACCGCAAGAATGGCGGTATTCCTATGGATACTAACTATACACCTCTTGTAACAGAATTAAGAGATAACCATGCTAAGATTTTCAATCTTGGACGGTATGTGTGTGATTCATTTCGTAATTGCAGACCTAAATCCAACAACATTCCGTCTCAGATAGAAAATGGTTTCATGGTTATCTCAATTCTATTTTTCCTCCCTTTTCAATGCCAGAATCATGCAAACACACTTGCTTTTTCTATGAAACTCTTATTTATGTGAACCGCATATTTTGACGTCATCCAATGACTTCGTTTGTGACACCGTATTTGTCAAACGGTAAATCGGGCGTTTTAGGGTCACAAATATGAGACGTCATCCAACTGAGAAGATGTTTTATAATGTTATGAAAGAGATTTTATGTTGAGGTGTGTCACCTGCTAGCCAGCGAGACATTATTGATATTACTGATACGTTTAATAATAAATCTCAGTATCTAGATGAATCCTTTCTCTGCTCATATGGCCATTAATATTTATCCACCAGAGCTCGCGTTAAATAAAGCCAACAGTTCGAATATCTCGATCTTCGATGGTTACATACAAATTAAAATGCATGATAAGAGAGATGACTTGAATGTTGACATTGGTATCGTACTATCCACATTTAAATGAGAATGCACCTCGTGTTACATCATATATTTATTGGGTTTATAGCTCCGAGCTCATTCGGTTATCTAGAGCATGATGTAGGTGTACCGAAGTAAATCAAATCCCACTGAGTCGAATGCAATATTGTCCAAGCTTTCTAGTTAGCCATTTTTCAAAATGAAATTCAAACTAAGATTCACTTACATGTTCTTAGTCATGAGACCTGCCTCTCTAGAAAACTGCTGAGAATAGTAGGGGTCATGTGGCATATAAGAAAATAAATCTGATCTTTGTTGACACCGTGAACAAACTGCATTCATTCGGCACCTCTTAAATGTGTTCTACTTTCACTTTCAAAACTGTCAAGTTGATAAATAAAATCATCATACAATCATGCAAATGGTTTTTAGCTATCACAAACAAGTCAATAAAGTCATTTCAGCCAGAAAAAACGGGCCTTAAATACTCAAAACTGCCTTTTATCACAAACAAGTTAGGGATTATATATTTGGGAACTCCTTTCGATACACCAGGCATGAATACCACAGTGATTTATTTCCTGTATACCTGTTATGATGTTAAGGACTTCAATGATCGAAATCAGTGATTATTGTTACAAGTTAACTTATTCAGCATGGTTTCGTTATCACAAACTAGAGATCGTTCACAAAGTAACGAAACCCTACTGGAGAAGTACAACATCCTTGTTAACTAGAATAGGAAGATATTACGGATGCCAAACAACAATTAGTCTCGATCATCCAGACCTCTCGCGAGACTTCTCTCAAAGAAGTCCATACGATGCAGTACGGGAGCAGCCTTGATATTTTCCTACATATATCAAATATCGCAACCACGCTTGACAACGAAAAGTAGTACGTCAACTTTCGGCAACGTCAAAAAAAAAAAAAAAGTCCGCCATTTTGAATTTTTTAAAACGCATAATTTGGAAAATTGTGACAATTTTTGATCATGAAATTTCATTTCCCCTTTAGGTTTCGTGATTTTCGTCTGTACCGACTTTTTTTTTAGAAGCTCCACTGCGTGATAAATGCAGACCCGCCTTGTAAAATGTCGAAGCGAGGGGCGATAACTCTAAAAGATGCCATTTTTAGAATACGATTAAAATGACAACAACCGTGTGTTTTTTGTTAAATAAAGTACGAGGAGATACTTGAATTGTTGTTTTAGCTCACACATTACATGAATTTTGCTGCATATCACGAAAAGCATGTTATTTCTTTATCAAAAGTACACGAAAATACGAATTGTTTGATTTAACTGTAATTTTGACTCGACTGACCTCGCAAGAACTGCAGGCGCGTATTCGATGGAGCGGGTAGTATTGGGCACCCTCTCATATGTGGAAAGTTTACGTAACAATCGCTACTGTTCAAGATGGGAGTTGGGATGGAGAGAAGGAGGGGGAGGGCATCTGAACTGAGATTTAAAAGGATGCGCCCCATCCCCATCCCACCCCAACTAAAATCATGAAAGCTAGTCTGATTTTGAAAGCTCTTCCAAGCATACAGTACATTCTTAAACATATTCAGATAATATATTTGTTGCTGTGTTTTTGACTAGACTGTCCAGTGTCTAATTGTCATCCGCAACTTGGCGCAGTCAGTAGCGCAGCGGATTTGTAACCGGAGGTGGTGCCACTGAGTTTTGTCGGTGTGTTCTTGGGCAAGACACATTCCCTTAGCCTCATCCGTCGGATGGGGACGTAAACAGGGTGGTCCCGCTTATAGGTCTATCATCCGAGCATGTTAAAGAACCATAGGAATCTGTTCGATAATAAGGGTAGTGCACGGTTCCCGGATTCCTATGTATCCTTCCCCTCTCTCTGAGGCGGCTCTAAATAACCTGTACTGTGTTGATGAGCCGTTAAATATTCAATTCAATTCATCCGCAACTGCACTCAGCACTGTCATATGTACTATAGCTGTCCCATGCTAGTATCATGAATCAACCGTGGAATATATCACCCACACATAAAAGGGTTTGAGGGCCCCATCTTACTTGTATTAGTTTAAATATAGACCATTTGTCGGTTGAAACCTAAGATGAATTTTTTATCAGACAGAAACACTGTCGTAATACTTATACTGATAGCATCGAAGGAAAATAAAGAAGGCCATTTCTTTTACTTTATATTTTTAAAGTTGAATTGTGTTTTATGTCATTATAGCACATTTTAGGCCATATTTCCTGGGTAGAACCAGTACTGTGTACTTACTGCTATCTGTAAGAATCGACACTTTCTCACCTACAAGTTGAGCTCCCAGTGGGAATTGAACCCGCAGCGGTGAGAGGTGAAGATGAGAATGTATACAAATATAAAATGCCAACCGAACATCTCAACTCAATATGTCCATGGGACTTGAATGAACGCACTGAAAACAATCCGTGGAAAATTGTACTATGCAAGAATATATATTCATAAATAAATTTTATTTTGATGCAAAATCGATATGCTCCTCTAGACATCATAGATAAAGATCATGTAAAGTTTCGAAAAGATTGGTTAAAAACTGTGGAAGGATATAGACGCACAGATAACTAACACCATATGCCGCCTCACCTTTCAATGGTAAACAATAAACATTTAAGGTACATATTAAGGCCTTAAATATTATCTTTCATGACTAAGTAAAAAATATGTAACAAGTCAGATATCAAATGAATTATTTATTTGATTTAAAACATTTTATTTCAAATATTTACATCAAAACATCCCAAATATAAAGGGTATTACATAACAAATTAAATTGCATCATACAATGTATTGTTTTTATTTATTAAAGGGACACACAGCATTTATCAAGTTTTTATCAAGCATTAAAATGTAATTTATTTTCACTTTACACCCGCTTGCATATATTTAAATTATAAGTTATAACATTTTGGAGTTTAAAAAAAAGAAGATTGCTGCATGTCCCTTTAATATGTAATTGTTTATATGGTGCAAGCCAATTTGAACATATGTGGGGTTATATATATATACATGTATCTGTTTGTTATTTTTTTGGTGAGGAAGACCACTCACTTTTCTTCTGGGTATAACCGGTAATATACACCTCCTGCCATCTGTTATTCCACAAACTTTTATATAATCCAATAAAATTCAGAAAACATTTTAATCCAATAAATAAATTGGGCTCGGCCGGTCAGATTAACAGAAACACATTTATATTTTCATATTAGCCCTTATTTTGAGCCACTCCAATGAACTATCCAGTTAATGTCGCCAACGATCCACCTTGTGTCTACAGTCGGATATGCATGTTGATATGATATTGTGCTGGCTGAACTGGTGATCCTCTTACTAGACATATTTTTCTTGAAGTTGATGCTAGTACTGTCCGTATGAGGTATTGCTGATTCATGATTCATAAAAAAAAAAAAATATTGTACACCATCTTGTTATTATATACTATTCTTGTTCGTTTAAGTATTTCTGATTCTGTTGTTAATGTTGTAAAAAGTTATATGTGACTACTTGTTTCAATAAAATCCTCCCATATATATTGGGACATCACTAACTATTTTCAGCTAACTCCCAGCATCTCAGGACTCCAGGCTCTGAAAATAAAAATGACATACATGATATTTTGTTTCAACTTAAATAGGTAACAAGTTGTAGAACTGAAATATGTAAATGAATAGTGATTATAGAACTTTTTTTACATGTACAATAAATTAAAAATAATCGTTTTCTGCTAAATCAACACATTTATTACCGGTATACCTTATTTAGAGCCGCCCCAAATGACACATAGGAATTCGAGAACCTGTCTTACTCTTACTAATGTATATATTAATAATTTCTATGGTTGTTTATCGTGCTTGGAGGATAGACTCCCCAGTTTCAATCCCAATCAAACAAAAGAGGCTGAGGAACAAACAAGACTGAGGGAAGATGTATTGCCCGAAACCATAGACGAAACTCAGTGGTGCATGTGTGACTTGAACCGGAAGCTCCAGATTGCTATCATCCACCATGCTATTGCTGGGCCATGCCAGCACATTATGTTAAGTCGGGGTCTTGGTTAAGTTTAATAATTTAGATGTAATACAGGGACCTTTTTATTTTGTTTGTTTAATTTTACATATGTACTGAGCACAATATAACCTATTTATGTGTCGATGTGCTGTAAAACACCATTTTTATTTTTAGTATAAAAAGTCTGAGACTAAGTGCAGGCACAGACCTAATAACAAATTATTAATATGTCTGTGGTGCAGGACTGGTGCACAATGCCACATATTTTGATAAATTCATAGATTTTTTGAAGCTGCGCTTACCTACATACTGGCTAATACAAGGCTCTTGATGTAGTTATACTGTGAGACTGGGAAATTTGACTTGAATCTGGCTATGGTAATACTGCACACTGCCTCTAGCTAACTTAGTCTTAGCAGACCTGAAAAAAACAAGTCATATATGATATTGTTTCATTTGTTTTTAATATTAATAACTCTGTCCAACTTTCTCAATGCTAACAATGTCAGCATTCCATAACATTTTACTTAAAACACAACTGGAATTGAAAGTGGTGCTTTCCAGAAGATGATACTGTCCAAAATGTAAGTCACAGGTGGCATTCATGAACAAATAGTAGATTTTCAAGGCTTACATTTTCATCAATTAATCATCACTCATGTGTTCTAAAAAATTATCAGAATTAAGTTAATATATATCAACCACCACCGTTTTACATGTTTCAACGTTAAACACTTGTCATACAGAAATTAAAAGTGTATTTACTTACATAGGCTACAGTGCAGACAATGCCATGACCCATTTCAGGCATTTGCTGGTGGGTTCCACTTTTCAATTTTAATTCTCTACATTGTCTACTGTAATAGATCTATTTGTTTGTATTTTGTAAATTACGCACTCATGCAAAACTTGGAATTGTATACGATCGTGATTGTAACACTGTTTTAATTCTACTTCTGTGCAAATAAATTGAAATAATCCCTCGGTCAATCGGGCCGTATGTGTAAACGATCTGTCTGTGTATGTACACGGATCAGCATTATTTGACCTTTGAATGTGTGTGAGCTATTTTTAGCACATTCCTTAGCTATTTATAAACGTTCAGTTCAATTCACAATATTTAGTTTCTGTGACTGTGTATTGACCATATGATGTTAATTTGTCCTGAAGAAGTGGGTTTGTGGCCTGCGACTGACTGGCCCTGGGCTGGGTGTTTTTCTGTGTCGCCGCCATTTTGAATAGTCTCTGAAAGAGTGAAATGCAGGTACCAACTTTCAAAACGGGCACGCAAAATGTATATTCACGAAAAAATAAGAAATTTTCAAAAAAGGTAGATCAGGTAATGATCTTCGACTCCTGTCAATTTCAACAATATTTAAGAATATACAATTTTTGTACCCGTTTTGAAACATTGGCAATTTCGAAGAAAACAAAAACTAGTTTTTTTCGATCTTCGCATTTGTACCGCGATTTCAGACTATGATATCTCAATAAAACCTGTCAACACGATTGTTTTATAAATCTCCGACATAATAACTGACTTCTGATATGATTTGTTTTCTTTGCCATATAGTATAAGCTTAAAACTAGTGTTTCTAAAAAGAGTACTATAAAATCCGCGCATCTGCACGTGCTTGCAAATTGGGAACTACGTTGCCTCCAACACCAATTATTTATGTTTGAGTTATGCGGTTCAAGCACGTGAAATGACTTCTCTGCTCCTGTACTGATGGTCTGGAGTAAAGCTTCTTTAAAAATGTTGACATCAAAACGAGGTGTGGACAAAAAAATCACCGGCTTCTGATTGGTCAACTTCAGTTTGTTATGGAAATCCATGGGAATCACCCCCTACGTCACGACGGCGTCAACAATTACGTGACGTTACGCGCAATGTTGTGCAATAAAATTACTCCAAACATACTCAGCGAATCACGATTAATGCTAAAAATTAAATTTTAAACATCATTTTTGTAAGATTATATTATGTTTTTAGAGAAACTAGTTTTTATAGAAACTACGATAAAACGAAGTTTATTGTATATTTAATAAGGGCGTACACACATCCCATTGGAACTAATGTTGCGCGTAATTCAACGTGCACTTTGATGTTGCAATTAAAATGACGTCATGTCGCAGTCAGTTTTGACGGTTGGCGCCGTCTATCGGTCAACATTTTTAAAGAACAGTGAGTCCAGACGCTCGCTAGCGCTCGCAGTCAGCTTGAGTGTTTCTGGATGATAGAGACCAAACAACAAACAGCCTTGAAAAGCAGCCTTACCGAAGAAGTAAAACCAGGCTAAATACATTTCTGCGGCTAAGATTGTTACAGTCTTTATTTTATAGAGATGTGATCTATAAAGTTCGGAAATTAAAATAAAGAGGTCGGACAGGTTTCTTAACCACTTTCCAAAGTTAATCAAGGGATTCGTCAGAAAGATACGATATGTCCCTTTTGTTACGAAACGCAATTAATGTTTCTACAGTCACACTTGTGCAATGACTGGACAACCAAGTGAGATTCTATGATTACACCTGCTGAAACCCTGAAAAGGAAGATAATAAGTGTATTAGCTTTCGTCCCTTAAGTTTTGTGTAGATTGGTTTTATTTTTTGCTGTAATTGTTCAGTAACATTCCGGATACATCCCGAGATGTTTGTAATTATTTATTTTTACATAACTTTACAACAACTTTTAAGTGTAGCGTTTGCTTCTTTCTCTGGATGTTGACTTGATTGTTAAAGATTTCTCTTTGATGGGATGTACTTTTACACTGTCTTGTCAATTTTGGCGCTGAGGACAGGCACAGCGCCGCGAGGTTGTGTACACATACCATCGGTTTAAGCTAACCAGTAAGCCATACTGCTTACTGACCGTTCGGTCTGTAATCCTGTCTTCAGCACGTTATGTTGCGTGTTCGGCTTTTCAGTAACTGTTTAAGTTGGTCTCATTTGATTTAGTTAATGGTAGAGAGCGAACCTACGGTGCCATGGCGTTTAGGTACTGTGGTTACTACAGAATCATTTTTGAAATTTTTTGGCTATATCAATTAAGGATTTTTTTTCATTTTTTGCGATGTTAACGAAGTATAACACGTCAATTATGGGTCACAAATTGTATAAAACAGCGAAATCCAAATAAAATATTTTCCAGTTTAAAATCTACTCCGCCCAAAGTTGATATATACGTTTCCTAAACGAAATATGTTTCAAGTGACGTAGCTGCTTTTAGGCACTGCATGCAGATCCCGGCCAAAAACTTTTCCCCTGATATGTTCTCTTTATCCTCAAAAGTGTCTCCCCAAACTCGTCAGAGTGCACCATTTTACCAGCGGAAAAAGGTTTAAAATGTCGGTTGTTCTTATTGATTCAGTTTTAAAAATAACATGACTAGCAATGAAACAGAGATAAGAAACTCACGCAGGTGGAAGCTCGGAAGCCGGAACCGTTCCACATTTTTTTCCTGATATAGTGTTTGGAAGCCCGAGCATACCACGGACCCCTTTCACCGCTAAAATCAAATGTTGGGCTTCCACTTTAGACTGCGCTTGCGCAACTGTAACTATTTTATTTTGACGTGTTATTGAGAAATAACAGGACACTTTTAAGAATGACTAAACAATCAGAATGCAGTAAATATGTATATTGTTCGCAGTTTGTAATTATTTAATGTTAACATTTATTTATTGGAAAGTTCATTGACATACTTGTTTCATCATCTGGTCTTAATTAATACTCATTCCGTTCATTTGTCCGTCAACAAATTATTGTAGCCTCCACATTTCTATTACCCTTTATACTTCTTTATGATATGCGGATGCCCCTTTTAAAGATTTGGGCATTTCCTGTTTATATGTTTGATACCGTATTAGTTCAAAAGAAGATTCATAATTTGTGTGACTGTTTTCAATTCCTTGTGGCCTCCAGGATCTTTTCGGATACCTTTCGCTACATCTATGTTGAGTTTGTAATTTTTAATTTTTCTCTTTATTTATATCCATTGTTTTCAGTTTTAACTTTCTTGCGGCTATTACAATTTCGTGTTGCCTCCCTATCATAGATTATTAGTATTCCCTTGCGTATGTAAGTGTGCCGTTTGAGGATTTTTGTTTTTCTTTCCAAATACGTTTTATAGCTGTGGACCCTATGATGACGCCTACCTAAAGCCCATTGGGACGGTGGCGTTTGATGTTTGCCTATGATCTTTCTTGTCGTGCCCTTAATGGTTTATTCTCTTGTTGCTCTGGCTTCTGCACCAAGTCATTGAGTACCTTCATTGTGGCTTTCTAGGCTATTGTTTTTTGTATTATATTTACACGAGCATATTTGTGTTTTACTTATATTGCCTATTGATGCTGCCTTGTTGGTTAGAGATTAGATCATGGCGGGGATTTCTTTATTTACACAGTCCTGTTTTATTGGGATGAAGTAGGGTAAGTGTGAGGTTTGGTGCACCCTAGAACCGGTTTAAACCCCCAGTAGCCTACTTTGCCACTGACCGTTCCGAGGCGGTTGCCCTATGGACAACCCTTTTGTGTTTGTGATGTCGTTTGCATTTATTATTACTTTTGCCTTCTTGTTTGTCTGTTTGCGTGTTTGTTTCTGTGTTTTGTGGTTGACTGTCCTCCTTGAATGCTACTTTCCCTGTCCGATCTTTTTATATTTCTTTATCTCTGTTTTAAAGGGTCGTTTTTGTAGCTGTCCATATTTTCGTGATTTCCATCCTATTTCTATAACTGTTGCAGCTGATAAATTATGTTTCTACTGCTGTATTTTTTATGACATTCAGTTGCCCTTTTGAGGATTTGAAATGTTGATGATTTGTTCATCATACACCGCTATCAATCGTTTCAAAGGGTTGGTGACTTTAGTGACTCGTGACTTTTACATTGTGCGTTTCTTGTATTACACGTTCGCCATGAGTATATTGTTCCCTCACCATTTGTGAAGTGATCTTTTCCCCGAAAACCTAACCAAAAAAATAAATAAACATGCTATCATTACGTCGTTCAACTCACAAACAGCATGACATGACAGTTCCTTTCAAAGTTCTACTGACAAATCTACTCAAGTTGAAATATTGAAAATAGATGCTAGATATCAACGTTCCATTACGATATCTTTCACGATGATACAAAATCTCTAAATATCAACGTTCCATTACGGTACCTTTCATCAATAATACAAAAAAAAACTCTAGATATCAACGTTCCATTACGGTACCTTTCACTGATGATACAAAAACTCTAGATATCAACGTTCCATTACGGTACCTTTCATCGATGATGCAAAAACCTCTAGATTTCAATGTTCCATTACGGTACCTTTTATCAATGATATAAAAACTTCTAGATATCAATGTTCCATTACTGTATCTTTCATCGATGATACAAAAACTCTAGATATCAACGTTCCATTACGGTACCTTTCATCAATAATACAATAAACTCTAGAAATCAACGTTCCATTACGGCAGCTTTCATCATTGATACAAAAACCTCTCGGTATCAACGTTCCATTACGGTACCTTTCATCAATAATATAAGAAAAACTCTAGATATCAACGTTCCATTAATTGGATATAATTGTTAAATTTACATCCTATCGTACCCGTACCTAAATGAAGACTTGACAAAAAATCGGATGTATCTTGCATTTGAGTGCCGTCAGCTAAGAAAGACAATAGACAGCAGCATCCAGAGCACATGGTCATTTGACGGCAACATCTATGTGAAGGACGCGAATGAACGGACGTACGGTACGCATAAAAAATAGTAGCGACTTAGAAGTCTTCCGTCCAAAGGTGTAACTTCCATATGTGTCTAGACACCTAAATTAGTTAAGCACACCATTATGGGACCTACTTGTTATTATTGGAAGGTCTTGGAAATGTAAATAAATCATATGATTTATATGAATGTATGTTTTTATGTGTGCATGTTTGTGTGTATTAATGAATATTCTAATACACCCGCACTATATAGCCTAGTTTAAAATATTGGGATTTGTTCTACTAGGGAACAAATACTAATTATTTCAGGAGGTGGAAATCAGAGGTTATAATGAACGTGTAATTCTAACGCGTGACCGCCATTTGGTCAGTATCGATCTGTTTTTGTGTTCTAAAAATCGGTATTTAATTGTTATTCCAAACTACTTGTTGATAATACGCATCAAATATTAGTGTTGAATGCTTGTTACATGTCGGTATACCCTGCTTATGTTCGCAACGGCCGTATTGTGCTACCTGTCTACGATGTTGACAATCGGGGAATGCAAAGGGAACGACAACTCTGATTATTGATTGGAATTTGAAGTCGTGCAGGATGGGAGATGACGTTTGCCAATGCTGTGAACTTATTTAGACATAGCAAAATTATAAGTATGTGTAACATTATGTTTAAATAATATCCGACAGGTATTTAAGTGTATAATAACAGTTTTGAAACGGTAGTGTTTATTTCGATTCTTCTGTCATAGCCTAACAGAAGTACGACACTGTATGTGCTATTGCTTTTAAATGAAAGTTGATTCCAGCTTATTATTTTGTCATTTCTGTATCGAACACAAGTCGACAACAAGTCTTCAATATTGTCGACAATATTACAATATTGTATTAAAGGAAAGTGTGGATGTCAATTTTTGGGTCATAGCCTAACATAATTCTTTCCAAGTTAGCGGTACAGTGTTTCAATTGGAAATCACGGTATTTAAATGCTATTTCGAAACCAATTGTTAATATACATCAAGTGTTATTGAATGTTTGGGTCGATGGGCACATCAATTTCTTTTACATCATTCATCCAGAATGTTTTGGTCTCGTCGTATATACACATTTAGATGACTAATATAATTATTTGAATAAAAAGTAAATAAAATAACGTTGTATATGCATTTGTAAACTATATAAAAATAAATAAAATATCTCGTTATATTCAACGATATATCACTGTAACGTTTGCAACGTTAGGAGATTAAGCATGGCAATGCGAAAGATATCACTGTAACGTTTGCAACGTTAGGAGAGTAAGCAAAGCAATGCGAAAGATTTCAGATGTGTGCGTTATTTTCACATGTTAGGGGTATTAGAATAGAAATAGAACATCGTTTACGGTGAATTATCTTGTAATATATCACGGTTTGTCGTTCAATTGTAAATATTAATTTCACTCGCACTTCGGGCTCGTGAAATTATTGTTTACAACTGAACTCCAAACCGTGATATATGTAATAGATAGAGTCTGGTCAACGAGATGAGACAGACTCTATCTTTTTTGTAGCATGGTGTACTTAGTAACACTGTGACGTCATAGTGACCGTAATCTAAATTCCAATATCCGGTAGTTGTAGCACGGTTTAGCCACGCCCCTTTAGTTACCCTAAATTAAACGATTTAATGTTCTGCATTCATCAAAGGAAATGTCACCGACCATGCTACAAGTAATAGATAGAGTCTGGTCTCAGCGAGTTGGCTTATTTAAACACCGAGATGGGCATAGCCCATCGAGGTGTTTAAATAACCAACGAGCTGAGACAGACCCTATCTTTTTTGTAGCATGGTGTACTGAGTAACACTGTGACGTCATAGTGACCGTACTCTAAATTCCAGTATCCGGTAGTTGTAGTACGGTAAAGCCACGCCCCTTTAGTTAACCTAAATTAAACGATTTAATGCTCTGCATTCATCAAAGGAAATGTCACCGACCATGCTACAATACACGATAATTCACAGTAAATGATGTTCTATTTCTTAATTAACATCTACAAACACAGTAGGGCCAATGTTTAACACTATTAAGTTGACCACGGTTGCGGAGGCGGGTTCTTGTAGGTTGGGACTGTCCCGGTCGCTTGAGCCCGTCTCCGTGACCTCTATCTATTTTGCTCAGTAAGAATCAATTTCTATACGTGACATACAACCAACTAAACATATTTTATTATATAGTGAAATATTGCATAAGAAAGGACCACTCATGCTTTGTGCTGATGAATAAGTGTCCCTTTAAAGTGTGTATTGTTTATCTTTATCTACAGCAATGTGATGCTCGACGACTACCTTATAATAATCGAAGGTTATGTTTGTATGTTACCGTTAGATGACTGGCGACTGATCGCTCTTTAATTAGAAGTAAGCAACCATGCATTGTATGGTACAGCGATATAATTATTATATAAAATAATTATTATATAAAATATACTCGGCTATAAAACACAATTGAATGCTCGTATACTGTAATGGATTGTATGATCACTGATCAATGTGTTTTGTAGGCATCGATCTCAGTGAAGCGTGTGCGCTTATAATATACTCGGTAAAAACGTTTTGGACCAGGGTATATAAAGTCATATAAAAATAAAACTAGTGGACATAATTTAAGTGTCTTTTTTTAGTAACCAAGGTCTACCCTACCCGGTTAATTTGGTACCAAAACATTAAATTCTAAACAAGATTTGATTTTAAAAAAATATCGCGAACACAGAAAGGGTCTGTAAAAAAAGTAACAGTTACAGACATTCGAGTAACCAATAAAAAGATTATTATTTTTTTGCAAACTTCCATTGTAAGCGATAATTATTGTTGATTGTTGATCTATTGTCAATTATCAACTGAGATAATAACGGTTATGGTCGAATGTCATGGTTCAGCGATCATTGTACGGGTTCGAATTCGACCAGGGACGGCTCATGGAGTGTCATGGAAATGGTGGCGGTTATACTCATTATTGAGACATTTTGCAACTTTTTTTGTGACCCTTAGTGTATTCTGATAGCTACTGTGATTGTTTTACCGGTGATATTGTTTTGTTTATTTTATTTTATGTAATGGAATACATTTTTGTCTTTGATTTTTTATTAGAATATTAAAATTCGTCAACTGGTTTTCTTTTTATGCGCCATTATATGCCCTGCTCCAAAACTTTTTTTACCGAGTATATTATGTGTTGCTACTATTTAAAGTATTCACTCATACCTGTAGTGTATGCGTGATGTTTTTGTATTACATGTTCTCGTTTTATTTTATGATATGATTTAACCAGTGAACTAATAATCTTTTATTAATTCACGGATTTAACACTGTCTCCTGCGGGGACTCCATGGTTTTGGTTGAAAAAGCTTGTATGTTGTTCAAACTGAACAATGGGGCCCGTTGTCAGTCTTGTATAATATATCAAATTAGTGTGCATTATTAATTCTCAGTACACACTGGTAATTACGATATAAACTATTGTTTTACTACTGTTTCTCATCAAATTTATAAGTGTAAATTGAATAATTATTTACTTGCTTATCATTACTTTGCAAGAATGATATGTCCTATGTACTAATGGGTGCTTGATTGTTTGTAGTGCGAGTCGACATAGTGTGTGCGTGATGTTTTTGTATTGCGTTCTCTTGTTATATCTAACACAGACTCCTGCGGGGACTCCATGGTTTGGTTTGAAAAATATTGTATGTTGTTCAAACTGAGCCACGGAGCCCGTTGTCAGTCTTGTGCAATATATTAAATTAATGTGCATTATTAATTCGATATAATAATTAAGTATGTTGTGCGAGTCGACATAGTGTTTGCGTGATGTTTTTGTATAACGTTTTCTCGTTTTATTTTATGATATGATTTAACACAGACTCCTGCGGGGACCCATGGTTTGGATTGAAAAAGCTTGTACGTTGTTCAAACTGAGCCATTGGCCCCGGTGTCAGTCTTGTGTAATATATTAAATAGGACACATGACGCTGGAAAAATGAAGTATTGAAAAAACAAAACAAAACAAAAGCCTTGGTAGTCTCAGTTGTAATAAATATAACTAACGGGATTAACGCATTTGTACCGATTTAATAGTAGCCTTACTGTAAATTCTATTTGACTTCATATCTTACGATTATGATGCTATTATTTTTTATCAAGTCAGTTCTGAACTAATTCTGAAAGTATTTCCCCCTGATTGTTGACTGTTTATGCATCATTTAAATATTTAAACTTCGTTTTGTGTCGTTATTAATATGTTGTATTACATCCTAATAACATATCTTGCAGTATAGTATAAATCTCTAAGGACGCTTCACTTTCTAGTGACTGGACCAATCTATGAGTGTCACCAGTTTTTGTTAACTCATGTGGAAATGATACGAATATCTAAGCTTGACTAACGTAATACGCATCCTTGAACTTCTGTTTACATATTTTGTAATGACTATATATTTTCTTCTTCATATTCCTATTCCATATAGACTCTTAGTCAAGCTGACTACTTCTTATGTTCTATATTTCCTTTCATTAGTACTGTTCTACGTTCCAACGTGTGTGCTTCCTAGCAGCATCGCACCCTATACTCTTCCTGACAATAGAATAACTTAAATGTATATTGAAACTGCTCTATATAGGATGCGAATAGGTTTATTTACCCCTGTACAATCAAGAGTTAAGGGTTCCAAATGCCTAAACATTTTCGAATTGGTTACTTGGATGGCGTTTATACTATTCAAATCTGGCGATATTGAACTTAATCTAGGACCCGACACATATATTCCCAATGATGAATTCAGACAACACCTATCGATAGTTCACTATAATGTTCAAAGTTTTCTGCATAAAAGAGATATTCTGTATGCTGAGTTGAGACATTTTGATATACTTGCATTTACCGAAACATGGTTAAGTCCTACTATATCAACCAATGATATTGTATTTACGAATTTTAGTACCCCAATTCGGAGAGATGGACCATCCGACAATCATGGTGGAATTATTATTTACGTAAATAATAATTTAAATGCCACTAGACATGATCTTGAACTACCCAATATTGAGTGCATATGGTTGGAAATACATTCACATAATACGAAAATACTATTTGGAACATTATATCGACCTCCAAATTCAAATGCTCAAATCTTTCAAGTATTGAACAATCTATAGGATTAGCCATCGAAACAAACATATCTGACATAATCATAGCTGGTGATTTTAATCTTGATATGAATAAACCGCAATCCGCAAATAAAATAACAGACATATCAAATCAATATAACCTTACTCAACCTATAAGTGAACTAACACATTTTACTGAACATTCCAACTCAATAATCGACGTACTGCTACTCTCAAACCGTGGAAACGTTACTGTATGTGGCGTCGGAGAACCCCTTTTTAAATCAAAACGTAAGATATCATTGCCCTATTTTCTGTTGTTATAAATACTCTGAACCGAAAAATAATGCATACAAACGTACACTATGGCAATATGACAGAGGCGACTACGAATCTCTTAGACGAAATGCAGCAGACGTTAACTGGGTCTCGTGTTTTCATACCGACATTGACATATACGCAGACAATATATCTAATAAAATACTTAATCTAGCTGATGAAACGATTCCGAAAAAAATATCACTGTTAGACCTTCAGATCCACAGTGGTTACATAATGATATTCGAAAAGCAATGAGGAAACGAAAGAAACTATATGACAAAGCCAAACGAACGAATAACGAGGGACACTGGGAAAAATACAGACGAATTAGAAACGAAGTTACAACTATGATACGAAATGCAAGAGAAAATCACTTTGTAAAACTAGCTGACAAATTACATTCAAACATACTTTCTCCTTCTGAATGGTGGAAAACATTGAAATATTTTATAAGTCCAAACAATCGTTCATTATCTATTCCTCCGTTAAATCATAATGGTAATACAAACAAAGACAAGGCGAATGTATTAAATATATTTTCAAAACGCAGTCCAATTTGAATGACATTAACAAGCCACTTCCAGTTTTTGATTTTGATCCTAGAAGGCCAACGCTAAGCAGGATTAACATAACACTGATTGAAGTCAAATCTGTTTTGCAAACCTTAAAGCTAGGCAAGGCAGTAGGGCCAGATAATATTAACAACAGAGTACTTAAAGAACTAGCTTCCGAATTAGCTTCGACATTATCAACTCTCTTTAATAGGTCTCTGGCTATTAGCAAAGTTCCTCCTCAGTGGAAGTTAGCCTATTTATGTGCAGTTCTTAAGAAAAATGACCCCTCAGAATTAACCAACTATCGACCTATTTTACTCCTCAGTACACTAGACAAAGTTATGGAAAAAATTATCCACAAACATGTTTTTATTTTTTCCTCTCAAATCATGTCATAACTGCTCTCCAGTCGGGTTTCGTTCCTAATTAAGACTCCACGGTTAATCAATTAGTTGAATAACTCGAACAGAACAATTATAAGCTTATCAAAATATGTTTATTATGCATTTAAACTTCGAAATGAAATGTAAGTTTAAATTTCTTTACTACATTTCAACCGTTTCAGCATTTAAGAAAAAAAAAGAAAAAAAAGCTATAACGCTTCTCTGTAAACTTCAATGATGATTTTGTATGCCATGCTTTTGATGTTTCACTGTATTGACTATGTATTGTGTGTAGGCTATAAACGTTGTACTGAATGTTTAACTCTGAATAAAGTTAATATATATATATATATATATAATACGTTCTGCAAATTAAAGCTCTTGATGATGGCAAAGAATTCGAGCAGTCTTTTGTGATATTTCTAAAGCTTTTGGTAGAGTTTGGCATAAAGGATTGATTTTTTAAATTACAGACAGTTGATATAACGGGCTCTCTTCTACTGTGGTTTTCGGACTACCTTCAAAATCGCAATCAAAGCGTTATACTACCTGGTGAAATCTCCGATAGTGTAAACATAAATGCTGGAGTGCCTCAGGGATATCTACTGGGACCACTGTTATTGCTTGTTTACATTAATGGCATTGTTGAAAATATTAACTCAACTATTAAATTATTTGCCGCTGATACAAGTTTTTACGTTATAGTTGACTCTCCAAATATCGCTGCAAACATAATAAATAATGACCTGCTAACAATACATGATTGGGCGGACAAAAGGTTGGTATATTTTAATCCCAACAAAACTGAAACACTCCTAATCTCCAGGAAAATGAACAAACCATTGTATCCTCCTCTAATTATGAACGCTGTTATTATTGCAGAAGTCGAAATACATAAACATTTAGGTCTCACACTTTCAAGTAATGGTACATGGAATCACCACATAGATGCTATTAAAGAAAATGCATGGCAACGCGTAAATGTAATGAGAACATTAAAATTTAAGTTAGACAGCAAATCTCTGGAAAAAATATACTTTACATTTATTCGTCTGACTCTTGAATATGCCGACGTCGTAAAGCGCAAGAGCTTGAATTTGAAAAAATTCAATATGAGGCTGCCAGAATTGTGACAGGAACAACCAAACGTGTATCCCTAGTAGCCCTTAACCGCAAAACGGGATGAAAATCGTTGAAAGCTAGAAGACGAAAGCATAGCCTTATATTATATTATAAAATGAACGCAAACTAAACTCCTGCCTTTTTGTCATCCCTTGTCCCAGATAACGTTGGAAACCTCGTTAACTACAATTTAAGAAACGCTGGAAAGCTTTACGCCAATCCTTTTCTCCCATCTACAATCCGTGAATGGAACGAACTTCCCCCATCGGCGAGAAATTCCGAGTCTATTAGTGTTTTCAAATCTAGATTGGATAGTTATAGGACTACTGTTTCACAATACTACTTTACTGGTAATCGAAAGTCCCACATTTTCCACACACGCCTTCGCACTCACTGCAGCAGCTTAAATCAGCATTTATTTTCAAAAAACGTTGTAGAAAGTCCACTTTGTGTATGTAGATCCTTAGAAGACACGAATCATTTCCTATTGCACTGTCCACTATATACTCCCCAGAGAATAGTAATGAATAATGAATTGCTACACTTGATCGACGAAATAACACTAGACACCCTATTTTTTGGTGATGAAACACTGTCTCTAGACGAAAACACACAAGCTTTCAATATATACTCAATATATACTCAATACGAAACGCGTTCGGTTCCTGTAAATTACATACACATAACTTTAGGAATTTGAGAAAATTAAATTTGCTGAACAGTATGCCAATAATTTGCTAAACAGTATGCCAATCTGAAAAATCGCTATCATGCTCCCTACAAGCTGAATCTGCCGCTATAACAATACATTAGTATGGGGATAAGGGCCTATATGTTTTCTGAGGAACGGCGCGCGCGCACACACACACACACACACACACACACAGAGACACACACACACACACACACACACACACTCTCTCTCTCTCTCTCTCTCTCTCACCTTACATTTCTATATTTCTTGTAATTATATATTAAACACTTAACTAGCCATTTGATTTCATGTACTATCCTATCACGAATAATGTAAACTTGTTGTGCCATGATCAAGGAGACATATATACACAAGCGTTTTGCTTTCTTCTGGATCCTAATTCACTGTTAACTATTATATCATTGTATGTCTATATAACACAAAATGTATAAATTGTGAATAAATTAGTGTTTTAAACCGGTACCATCAATGATACAAAAAACTCTAGATATCAACTTTCCATAACAGTACCTTTCATCAATAATACAAAACTCTAGATATCAATGTTCCATTACGGTACCTTTCATCAATAATACAAAACTCTAGATATCAACGTTATTGTACATTTCAGAAAAACATCTAGATATCAAAATTCCATTACGGCATCTTTTATCAATGATACAAAAACCTCCAGATATCAGTGTTCTATAACGGTACCTTCCATCGACGATACAAAAACCTCTAGATATCAACGTTCCATTACGGTACCTTTCATCGACGATACAAACATCTCTAGATATCAACGTTCCATTACGGTACCTTTCATCGATGATACAAGAACCTATAGATATCAACGTTCCATTACGGTATCTTTCATCATTGATACAAACCTCTAGATATCAACGTTTCATTATGCACCTTTCACCGAAGATACAAAAACCTCTAGAGTCAACGTTCCATTACGTTACCTTTCATCGATGATACACAAACATCTAGATATCAACGTTCCATTACGGTACCTTTCATCGATGATACAAGAACCTATAGATATCAACGTTCCATTACGGCACCTTTCATCATTGGTACAAAACATCTAAATATCAACGTTCCATTACGGTACCTTTCATCGATGATACGAAGAACGTTCCATTAAAAGATCTTTCATCAATGGTACAACGGTATGCTGTTAATCATAGATGCCAGAATCGTATTGCGGTGTACGTTGTACGTTGTCCGTCCGTCCGTCATGCGAAAAAATGGATCTTTGTTCATTTTTGTTCTCGTGATAACGTAAGTAAATTTTCACCAATTTTCATTAACTTTTATTTGAAGGTTTGTTTTAATATGAACTTGAAAGATTTTGGCAGTGACTTACACACTTTGCTATACATTTCTTTACTTCAGTTACTTAATCGGTTTTAATAGTTTCGTATTTGTAATATGTGTGATGCCATGAAATAAGTACATAATTAATTAACTTGCAGTCTTTTCTTAAAGAGACCGATACTGGACCTTTTACGCCTTTTGTTTCAATTTATTACCCTTTTTAGTCAAAACAAAATTGTGCGTTTTTAAATATACAGTGCAAACCTATGTTAGAGTTTAGACAGTTGTTTAACTTATCCATATTATGATATATTAAAGGAATGTCAATCGGTCTCGAACTGTGTGTAACATGTAACATAGTAAGTAACATATTTACATAGTCACTATACAATATAGTAACATAGTAACATTATAGCTAACTTAGTAATCATTTGCTTTCCGAAATGTTAGTTTCATTCATTTAAATATTTGATTGTTAATTGCATCCTTAAAACCGTGAGATCAGAGTTTATACATTAACCTATTATTCAACATCGACAAACCTGCTTACGTCAGTATCAAATCAAATAGTCCAAATCGACAAAGCATTCATTCATTTAAGAGTAAAATAGATTTTGTTTTATAAAATATAATTTTGAATAGAAATGTCATTAATCTATCAATAATCCTGTAAAGGTTTTTTTATTATAATCGAAATAACGATATTCTATTTATAAAAAAATGTATTCAAATAAACGATGTCAACAGCTCACAAGCCCCATTGAGCTTGCGTCTATCCCATTTTTCACTGGCGTTGAGAGACACTCCTTTCAACACAAATAGGTGTTCTGTTTTATTAGGACACTTAGTAATTCATACGTTCTATTAATCTCTTCGCGACGAAACTGACACCAGCGTATTTGTTTACCGATACACTAATAAAGACCGTTTCTACGACTTTTGTTCCTTAATTGCGGAGCCGTCACTCGGCATAGAGTTTCCAGGAAACGTGTGATCGACCAATTACTTCGAGAAAGAACTAGATAGCGAAAGAAAACGAGGTATATAAACATTGGAGACGACCACGCTGTCCTTAGTTTTAATTATACACAGATAACGGATTCTAAAAGAGGTAAGAGTATTAACTATATATAAGGGTTTCGACAACAGTTAGGAAAATAGTTTATTATTAATTAGTAAATAAATTGTAATAAAATATATAGGTATAATTTAGATAGAATATGACCATTAAAAAAGGAATCATATCATGTACAGGAGATTGTACATGCATCATGTACAGGAGACGTGCGGCATGGAAACAAATGTTAATTCGAACACTATTTTTTTTTAATTATTTAATTTAATTGATTAAGCGTCAACTTAGCATTAAGGAGCTACACAGTAATCTTGAGGGCAGTTTACACATTTCCCCGAAAATAACAAAACGTCTACAATATGTGTCGTTTAAAAAAAAAACAGAAGAAAGAACTGAGTAGCTTTTCAGCAAACTTCCAGCTTCCACTTGTTTTGGAAATCATGGAGAAAACGTATATCAATCTAATAATTAATGTTTTCTCTTAAAAGTGAAAAATTAAAATTAAACTGTCTTTAAAATTTGATAAGTGGCAGTAATGGAAGAATAAAATGTGTTCATTTTAAATAATATAGTTTGGGCCAATTTAGATTAACAGCAAAACACATAATGCCAGATTTAAGGAATCTCGGCGGCATTGATTTAGAGAATTCGTTAGTTCGACTCGTTCGATTTTAACTAATTTATAAAGGCGGAACATGATCGGAAATTGTACAATCCCATCTGAGAGTGTTAATAATGAGGTTACAATTTGTTCTTAAAAATATGAACATTTTTAATCTAACCTGTTAACATCCTACGTTTAATTAAAACAGTGCATGTTTAATGTAAAATTGAATTTCATTAAACGTTTAATAAATTTCATTAAACGTTTAATACAAGCTAAACTCTTGAGTCGAGCACCGCGTCTAAATATATGTTACCTAAACATAATAGTGTTTATCCTTTTTTTTTTAAATGTGTGTATTATAATCAAATTTTCATTAAACATATCTGTATTCTTAATTGTTGTATGAACATAATATTACATTTATATATATCTATTAAACATCGTATTTTTAGAACTGTTTGCAAATGTTATATGTAAACTATGTAATAAATGGTGAAGTATTAAAATAACATTTTCAAAATTAAATGGCATTAAGTTAAAAGCACTATATGTACAAATACTCGTAGTACCAATGGTTTGATAGACGACAATAACACGTTCAGTACGATATATATTCAGTTGGAATGACGGCACTTAGCATACATATACTCGTAGTGAACAGACTACACCAATTACCAACCAATCAGCGGGCAGGGAAATTTCTTAATTTTGTTTGGTTGACAAGGTAAAAAAAACAAAAAATCTTGCTAAAAAATTAAAATTCAACGTTTGAAGAGTACTTATAAAGGTTAAATCATACATTTGTGCAATGTATTCATAATGTGTTGCATAATCAAAAAAAGAAGTATATTTTACATTTTCCTCATGTTTCTACATGCAAGTAGGTGGGTCAGCACCATCCGACCCAAACAGTTTTTTCAAAACATACTCAACGTATGGCTTATGTATGTTTTTTTGATAAAGCTAAGGTCTTTCAAAACAGGTAATACAAAATATAGCTTCCTATATTAGGGAACTCAGTACAGAGCTTAGAGCTATACGATAGGCCTATGGAAAATGAATTGGTGTAGTATGACCTAAAACCAATGTTGGCAACTGTTATAAATACATTCAGTGGAAATGGCGGCAGTGGTCGTAAAAACGACGACAATCTGTATAAATACATTCAGTGGAAATGGCGGCGATGTTCGTAAATATACTATGTAGAAATTACGATCATCGTTATAAATACCTTCAGTGGAAAAGGCGGCAATGGTCGTAAATGTACTAAGTAGAAATTACGACCATCGTTATAAATACGTTCAGTGGAAATGGCGGCAATGGTCGTAAATGTACTAAGTAGAAATTACGATCATCGTTATAAACACGTTCAGTGGAAATGGCGGCAATGGTCGTAAATATACTAAGTAGAAATTACGACCATCGTTATAAATATATTCAGTGGAAATTGCGGCAATGGTCGTAAAAATGACGACAAACTTTATAAATACATTCAGTGGAAATGGCGGCAATGGTCGTAAATGTACTAAGTAGAAATTAAGACCATCGTTATAAATATTTTCAGTGGAAATGGCGGCAATGGTCGTAAATGTACTAAGTAGAAATTACCACCATAATCAAACAAATAATATATTCAGTGGAAATGACGGCAATGGTCATAAATATACTAAGTAGAAATGACGACAATATTTAAAAATACAATGTACTAAGTAGAAATTACGACCATTGTTATACATATATTCAGTGGAAATGGCGGCAATGGTCGTAAATGTACTAAGTAGAAATTACGACCATCGTTATAAATATATTCAGTTGAAATGGCGGCAATGGTCGTTAATGTACTAAGTAGAAATTACCACCATCGTTATAAATATATTCAGTGGAAATGACGGCAATGGTCATAAATATACTAAGTAGAAATGACGACAATATTTAAAAATACATTTCGTGGAAATGACGGCAATCATTACAAATACATTCAACTTGTCAATACAGTGCATTAGGATGAATAAAATCATTATCTGTCTAATTCAATTTTCTCAGCTCATCAGATATTTTAAAAGTGTCCAGACTTGAATATATATTATATAAGCATACATTTATGCAGCAGTGAAATGAGTTGGTGGATTTTTCCATGCAAATTGTATCACTGAGTGTAACACCTCTGAGAAAACAAAACAAAACGATTCTTTAAAATAATAAACTGAGATATGAATATTTGCTGTTGTGACAAATATTAGAGACAAAGGTCAAAATATAATCATCATATAAGTTAAATCGTTATAGTTTGGCACTTTTAAAAAAAATGAAATCATGAAATATTGGTGCAAAATGACATATATTTGAAATCATACAACTAAAGGAATACATTTAAATAAAAAACTAAACAAATGTTTTTCTTTCATTTCTAACACCCAGCACTGTTACATATACGTCTGTTTAATCTTCACGTAGACTAGTAGCAGATAAGAGTCCTGTGTCCATTTATATCTCCCCTAAATTTCTGTGAGGAATCCTTAGTGGATACTCTGAGAAGAAAAAAATAATCGAGGGTTGACATTTTGAATCATGGCGCAAAGTGAGAAATTCAAGATGGCCACCAAATCGGAAAAAAAATCATATATTCTCATTACCCATGGTATAAAGGCAATTTTAAAGAGTACAGGTTGTAGCTGCCTTTCTCCAAAGTATATGACAATGCGAATTAAACATTTATTGTAAAGGTTATGTAATCATGTCAACAATTAACAGTTTAAGACGCGGACAATTATTAGAATTTCAAAATACACTATTTTGAGGTACACATAAATATTTACAATTCTTTAAAGAAAGAAGTGAAGTTTTTTTTTTGTTTTTTTTTGGGCCCACCTTCTCAACCCCTTTTATCTGCTCCTTTCTTTCGCCTCCCATCACTCCGTCTTCCGCCAGCTCTGCTGTTGTCCCTCCTACTAGATGGTGATCTGTTCTGACATACTTTCTGCTGAAGCCTCGCTGTATATTCCGTTTCTGCGACGACTCTCGCTGTTCACCCGCAGTTCAACTGATTTTTCTCTTTTTTCCTTCGGATTGTACCGTTTCTGGGACATTGCTGATATGTCTTCTGTTATTGTCAATTGCTGTGAAACAGCCCCCCTAGTACTCCATAGTACTCCATTCAAGCTACTATGCCACTACTAGAGAAGTGAAGTTGTAACTGAATCTTAACAACTAACCATTACCTCATCAAACATTAAAGTATATTATTTTGTTTGTAAAAACATTGTGTTTAATTTATTCATGTAGATCATACTTTACACATATACTATGGATGAACAGGTCAACCGTTTCACGTACAGTGTATGTCATTTGAAAATAGCCTGTTACAAAAATCCTGCTGTCCCTTCATATATATGGTACATCGGATCAACTAATGGATTATTTGCGTACATGTAGCTGTTGCAAAGAGTGGTCTTAGTATATGACCAGCATATGTTGATGGATATATTTATATTCGAATTTAAATATTTTAATTATAGAGTCGGGTTTTACACAAGAACGGAACCATACATTGAGATTGCTCTACCGTGGTGGTACATGAATGTAGTTTGTCAATGGTCTTGCATAGTGTGGCATGCTTTAGTGTACTAAATACTTGCTGCTTTAGCACATATTTAATGTAGATTTGTGTCGTTTACTTTTTCTGAATTCCGGTAAATAATTGTGGTGGATCTGCCTTAAATGAATATTTATTACTACTGGGATGGTTGTGTCACCCCAAGCAGTGCGTGCACAGCTAGTCATGCTCTGTGTTGTTGGAGTAGCTATGGATGTACTTTGTTGAATCTCTATCCCATGCTTTCATCCAGATATTGTCCTATCGATTGCACTGGAAGAACAGTTGCTTGACAAGATAACTCTCTTTGTTCTAGTCTAATAATGATAATGGAATTAACTGTACAGCAGCCTTTGCAATATTGACGGCTAGCCGTAAAATATCTGAAATATTTCCATGAATGATGTACATTAGTTCTACATTTTGGTACGTGAACTCAAAGTTATCTATTTATCACTTTCTAGTCAGAGTAATTAACAACTGTCTCATCAGAACAGCTTTTGCTAAGAGAAAGTTCTACATGTTGCAATGTGAACCCGAAGTAAGATTTTTACCCCTTTTTAGTCGGAGCTTTTAACCGCTTTCTCATCTGGTTTTAAAGGTAGGTTTTGTTACAGGCAGAAAGGGTCCATTTCCACGGGCCTCAAGGTATTCCTTTTCCACTTCTCTTATTTCATTCGTCTCACAGTTGTTCGCTGAATTATTTGTGTGGTCTTTACTGATCCTTTTACAAAGTTGTAAAATAAGAAGTATATTTGTGCACAATCATGTTTATAAAGGTGATACAAAGTCTTGAAATGTTCGATTTTATTTACAAAATCTCACAAAATGTCTTCTCACGAGGCTTGTCTGCACTACATTTATCACAAAGACAGAGTTTTTGATCCAAATGTTTGCGATATATATTTCAACGCACCAAAGAAAAGAAAGAAATAGAAATGAACTGAGTCAATTAATAAGCCTCTCAAACTCTTCTGGGTTGAGAAGAGTTATTCTTGTGCAATATGTATATGCTCCCATGACATGTCACTCTAATTGTCTTTTATTTTGTTGGCTCAAAACATTCTTGAAGATTTTCATCGCAGTTAAAACTGATTAAAACGGAATCAGTGGAAGGAATAGAACACTATTTTCACTCAGTACCCTAGCTGGCAATAACTGAATTGAATGCTTTACAAGACGGTATAATGTGTTCTTCCCATCTTGAATTTATTGAACTTACTAGTATGTCCAATGACCAAACTTACATGCCCTTATCCATGTTAAGGTACATACATCGCCTCACACAACTAGTTAATGTGGGCGCTTCCGAAATATTCTGTTCTCCATGAGACAACCATTGCTTGATACCACGATACCACTCCATGATTATTCTATTTTAGATCTGGACTTATAACACCACTCCGTGATTATTCTGTTTTTGATCTGGACTTACAACACCACTCCGTGATTAGTCTAGCTTTCATTCGGACTCACAACACCACTTCGTAATTATTCTAGCTTTGATCCGGACTAACAACATCACGCCATGATTATCCTAGCTTTGATCCGGGCTCAGAACACCACTCGATGATTTTGCTAGCTTTGTTCTGGACTCACAACACCACTCCATGATTATTCTTGCTTTCATCCGGACTCACAACAGCACTCCATAATTTTTCTAGCTATGATCCGGGCTCACGACATAACTCAATGATTTTTCTAGCTTTAATCCGGGCTCACAACACCACTCCATGATTTGGTAGCTTTGATCCGGACTCACAACATCACACCATGATTTTTCCAGCTTATTCTAGCTTTGATCCGGACTCATACTACCACTCCATGATTATTCAAACTTTGACCCGGACTCACAACAACACTCCATTATTTTTCTAGCTTATTCTAGCTTTGATCCGGAGTCTCAACACCACTGCATGATTATTCTAGTTTTGATCCGGAGTCACGACACCACTCCATGATTATTCTAGATCAGCTATTTTCAGTATGTATGCATGCCTGGTGTTAAAAGTCACCTTTAAGAATCGTTCAGTCATACCACGAATGTGTCTACCAGCGAGCTCATTCATCAACGTAATAGTGATGCCTGCCTGAATACCACGCTGTACCCCTGCCCCATTAGTGTGATACAGGACCGGCAGTCCTAGAACTACCATTTATATGCTAAACGATAAGCATACAACTAGTACAATTTCCTGTACTATGGGCCATAAGCATGCAAAGAAAATGCTCTTCCACTAAAGAAATAAACCACCAGCGCGGTCCCACCTGCATTACAGAATGTATCCTGTAAATGCATTTTTACCGTTTGCAGTTATTTTGAAATATTTATACATTGTTCAACAGGATCCATTGTAGTATCTCTGTCGGGTATTCAGGAGTGACATGTTGCAGAAACACTTTGGCTGATATAATTGCCTATTATGAATATGTTTGTATAAAAAAAGGCTGATTTTCTTTAAATGCTTGTCTTAATTCAGTTGCCGAAGGGGTTTTAATTTTTCGTTAGTCAAAAATAGAGAAAACTACATATTTCTTATTACATTAACAGTAATGCATTATTTGACATGTCGTTAACACCAAACAAGCTGATATTTAACATGTTCCATTTTGGCGCCATCTTGGACGCCATCTTGAATTTCTCACTAGGCACCATGATTCAAAATTTCTAGTCTTGATCATGTTGGTTGTTTTTCCTCTTAGAGGATCTCCTACACGATTCCACAGAGAAATTTAGGGGACATTTTGCTAATAAACTACCGCGATCCATTAATTGCTATGCTTTGAAAATAATTTAGACCGCTTTTTTTTCCTTTTCAGATGAAGTGCCATATTATCGTCTGCTGCGTGATACTGTCTTGTATACTGTTTGCTACGGACTCTGCATCATTGGAAGCTTTTGACAATTACGTCAGAAGGTACATATATAATTTACATGTTATTAATATTTAAGTGTGTACCTATTTAAAGTGCACGTACTGTATATATAGCTCAATGTCTCAAAAACTGTCGATTTTTTTTTATATAAACACAGACATATTAATAAACAGATAGAAAACTTCCTATCTTAACAATGAAGTAACCAAAATATCACGTGGCACCTTAACTTTTCCTTCTATCTTCTCTGTCAATTATTCAACGAATTTGATGAGAATACATCCAAAAGATTCATAGTGAATAGCAAAATGGGATTATAATAATTTATGTTTATTTTCAAAATAAGAAATTGTATAAAAAAATGTTTAAAATTTAAAATGTCATGAATTTTCGCTTTTCTCTTAAAAATCAATGTTTTGACCTAGTCAAAGTTTCCATCAAACTCCTTTGTTGCTCTCAATGTAAGAGAAAACAAAATACTATCATTGGAAAGAAAATTAAATTTTTGATGGTATTTGGCTTGAATGAAACTTGTATCAATAAAACTCTTCATGATATGTTTGTTTAAAGTTGGGAAATATTTTGTGAAATTTTCGAACTGTGCCACTTGAAATTTACATAATTTTCATAGTATCCAATCTATTTGTTATTAGGTCTGTGATATAAATGTTGAAGCAGTCACATGTTAAAGGAAGGACAAGATTTAATAACAGAGAATGACATGTATGTGCTGAGATCCACGTTAAAAACGACCACAGATTCACATGTGTCATTTGCCGTTCAAAGACATCTTAAAAGGTGGCAATATATTTCGTTTTATATCAAGTTTTTCTTTTATTTATAGTAATTTAACCCTTTTACGGTGCATGGTTGTTTGGAGTGGCATTCATACACTTAGCACACCTCGCAACCTACTAGTAGTGCATTTCGAGAAAAGTTAATGCGATAGCAACATAAAACATTCCACGTTTGTTCTTTATTGTATTTGTCATCATACAACATACAAACAAATACAAATGCATCGATACTTTTCAGTTTTATTTATACACATTTAATTTGCAAACTGTTGCATGTGCGGACAGAAGGCCATTAGTTTTTTGCACACACAAAAGCTCCGTGCGAAAAAAGCGGACAAATTGCGTGTGCGTCTCTTTTAGTTCGCAATTTTTTCTTTCTTTTGCCTTTTTTCCCCCTCACAGCGCTTTTTGTTCGCACAAAGTTGACGTCTTTCGTCTGCACGGCTATTTTTGTCTTCACTTGTAAACTCCTTTTGTCCGCACGGACAAAAAGCGACGTCACAAACGACATCTATTGCAACTCTAAAGGTAACACACTGCACTAAAGGTAACACTTTTAGGACTAAAGGTAACAACCTACCCTAAAGGTAGCAAAACATTCTGCACTAAAGGTAACAACTGCTGCACTTAAGGTAACACGACTTTTGACCTGCACTAAAGGTAACACGACTGTTGACCTGCACTAAAGGTAACACCCCTATGCCCTAAAGGTAAGACACTGCACTAATGGTAACACACTGCACTAAAGGTAACACACTGCACTAAAGGTAACACACTGCACTAAAGGTAACAAATACACTAAAGGTAACACACTGCACTAAAGGACTAAAGGTAACAACCTACCCTAAAGGTAACACAAATTCTGCACTAAAGGTAACAACTGCTGCACTAAAGGTAACACGACGTTTGACCTGCACTAAAGGTAACACCCCTATGCCCTAAAGGTAACAACACATTCTTGGTACAATACTTACATTGTACTTGTATTTAGATAAGAAACTCGACCATATATGTGTGCGAGAATAATTAGCTTAACTTAAGTCTTGATAGTAGTACTGACTGGTGAATGTTAACATGCACTTGATATTTTCAATTATTTCCATTAAGTGGTCCCGCCTTAATTCCATTAAAAGATGGGAAAGCTTATATTTGCAGGATTTTATAACGGATATATCGACATTTAAACACTTTTTTTACTGAAAAAAATGCGATAACCTGTTTAAAATTACCAATTAAATGTCTTAATTTTACAATATTCAAACCTTTTAAGCCGAAATTAAGGTTTTATTTCATACCCCAGACAACCCCGTCTGCCAACCCCGTTTTCGCTTAACGGAGAAGGGGTTGGATGGTGTATACCCCGTAATAGGAGGAACTTTACTTTTCAAGAAGGGGAAGCTAACGCGCACGCATCCAGTGTGTCTGAATATGCAAGTGAAGCACCAACAGCAGTGCGAACGCCGGATTTCGAATTCAGTATTTTAACTAAAAAAATCAGAACTAAAAAGACGGGATAAATTAGGTAATAATAATAATAATAATAATAATAATACATGACAGAATTATGTTTCTTGTCATGTAACATTGTGTAATTGATAATGAGCATGCGTGCCAAGTTTAAGAGCTTTCTGACATTTCGTTTTGAGAAATGAGGAAAAATGAAATCTTTAACCAAATATTTTAACCAAAAACTGTATCCAAAACGCCAAAACGCGTAGACGGACAGCAAACGGAAGTCGCTGAACTATAAGCCTGATTTTGCTACGCAGTCCGGCTTAAAGTTGCTATTCCATTGTCTGAAAATATACTGACGTTAGTTGTCTCTCTTGCAACTATTTTATCATTCTCCTCTCCCAAGGCACGTTTTTGTTGGTACTATAGCGACGGGAAAATAATGGAAATATAAGAACTGTTTCGCATTTTATCGGCGTTAGTGTGGTTTAAAAACGTCGGTAATAAATGGCAACTTCCGCGAAGTGCGTTATTTGGGCGTTTCAGACTGTGGTTGTTTACACCAGTAGTAAATGACAAATTTACCATAAATCTCTAAGTGCTTCGTCATGTTTATGGAATTCGTTTTTTTAATACTAGCGTCTAAAACCGAATAAACGACACAAAAGTGAGAATTGGTTCGTAATTTATTACACTCCCTATACCTAATGGGACTACTCTGGTCTAACGTGTTTAATTGACGTTGTCTCTGATCCAATTAAAACGAATGTGGCAGCATGGTTAAATATCCCCCGACGAAGATCTTAAAATAAATTGGCACATATACTCATCTCATCAAGACGACGTGCAGAATCCAAAAGCCGGATCTGTTTTTATCAAGGTCAATGTCATAAAGGTCATCATAATATACTTCTTAGATGGATATATAACGGTCCATTTCGTGTCCGCACCATAACGTTTTCATGCATGGAGGAATTTTGAAATAAACTGGCACAAATACCCATCGCAACACCCAGGTCTGTATCGGACATACATGTCATATACTTCTCATGTGTGCTTGTTTTAAGGTATTTTGTTTTCTCTCTCCATTTAAGTGATGAATTGACACAAATACTCAACCCATCAAGACAATGATGGAGACCCCATGGCCCCACCGTCCGCCCCAGTCCTTACTCCAAAAAAACACATTTTATTTATATATTATTATTTTATTAATTTTAATATCCCCAAAAAATATAAATATAGCTTTGGAGTTGTTCGTCCGTCTATTCGTTCGTCCGTTACAATGTTCGTGTCCGCTGCATAACTTTCGCATGCATGGAGGGAATTGAGATTGTATATTCAAGGTCAAGGTCATCACAAAGGTCATAGACTTTCTTAGATGCATATAATATGGTTGATATCAACAATACAGTTTGATTAAAGTTCAGACGAGGCAAAACATATAACATATTTAACTAAATTGACCTTAACTCAATGCTTCAAATCCGATCTAGCTGTTTTCGAACTTGTCCGAGCTTTTAATAACTCAAAGCAATTTGGACGCAATTACAAAGCTGTATATTACACAATTAGCTCCTAATGTTTGATTTAAAAAGGCAATCGGTGAACAATTAACTGGAGTATAAGGCACTTTTCAATGGTGAGGGTGAGCATGTTATAAATATGAGTTGAATCTAAAAATGAGGTCAAAACATTACAAAATTAGTAATACATTTAATAAATATATTTCATTATACAACAAAACAGAAAGCATTCTGCTAAATAAATAACTTGTTTAGTAGAGCAACCTTACTTTTCAATATGCGCACATACTGTGTTGTTACCTTTAGGGCATAAGGGTGTTGCCTTTAGTGCAGGTCAAAACTCGTGTTACCTTTAATGCAGTTGTTGTTACCTCTAGTGCTGATTTTTTATTACCTTTTGTGTAGGTTGTTACCTTTAGTCCAAAAAGTGTCACCTTTAGCGCAGCTTGTTACCTTTAGTGCAGTCGTTACCTTTAGGGTTGCAACATATTTCGAATACCTATGCGAGGTCATAAGTATACTTTCATGGCGGTTTGACCTTTCCTTGTGTGTGTTATTTTTTCACAAGCTCGAGGGCGCTAATGAAGGTATTTACTGAAGGCATCATAACTATAGTAAGGTTTCTCAGGAAATATAGCATTCAAGGACCACATTAAACCAAAAACACACATCGAAACAAACAAGAATGACAAGGATAAATAAGAGGCAATGTATACGACACCCCACACATACAAGGTATATGACACCCCACACATACAAGGTATACGACACCCCACACATACAAGGTATACGACACCCCACACATACAAGGTATACGACACCCCACACATACAAGGTATATGACACACACACAATGACTGACAATAGGGCTACAAATTGGAATGGTCAGTGGCTAACAACACTTGTTTTAGATTGGAATGGTCAGTGGCTAACAACACTTGTTTTAGATTGGAATGGTCAGTGGCTAACAACACTTGTTTTAGGATACTATTTGTGCATTGACACTTATTCGTCACTACGATATGTTAATTTTGATTGAGGCTATCCTCCTTTAATCATACACATTTTTAAATAAAATCGTATCATATTATTAATACATACTAATGTAAATTAGGTCACACGTGACCCTAAGCAAAACTGAAGGAAAAAACAATAGCAATAAACAAATGATAGAGAATTCGCAGACACCTGCCTTATCTGCCACGATCAATGTTTTCTGCCACAACTCAAGTATTACATGAACCAATACAGGGGACATGATAAACTAATACAGGGGTCATGATAAACTAATACAGGGGTCATGATAAACTAATACAGGGTTCATGATAAACTAATACAGGGGTCATGATAAACTAATACAGGGTTCATGATAAACTAATACAGGGACAGGGGTCATGATAAACTAATACAGGGGTCATGATGAAGACCTTACATGAAAATGGCAAACATTACACAATAAACATGAATTCGTGGGGGTTTTACCCCTCTGTCAGGATGAGATGTGGCCCTACTTGTCCGGGAACCAGACGAGGCTTTGAGTATTTACAATTGCAACAACTCTGCAGTTCTGCAGGTGAGAAGGTTCTAGACCCATTTTGTATATTTGAACCTAGATAAAATGGAGAGTGGACCTAGCATGTTCATTCCTGTTGGCGCCATATAATAACTTTTTTTTTGTGTTGGTATGTCGTGAATTCAGCCCATCTCAACTGCCATTACCGTGCGATAATAACATATACATACACTTTATTTAGATAATGTTCACCCAATAGACTAACATTACATTAATTATTTAACGTGGGAGAAAAAGAAAATTGATGTTATAGTATCCGCCTTTATACTTTACTGTGTATTACAATTACTCCTTATACTATAATGAATTCTCCGGAAAACATTTTTAAAAACCGGCATGAAAGATGTGTATGAAGTTTGTAGAGTGTAGTGTTTATTGGTGACTTAGAAACGGACCCAATGAAAATATTTACCAAGGCCTGGTCTACGGACGGACGTACGGATTGACAAGGGTAACACACTAGACAACCTCCACTATTTTGGTGCGCGAATTAAAAAACAACAACACAATATCAGTGTAAATGATGTTTTCTTTTAAATCTGAGTACGTTCTAAAATTAAAAGTCAACGCACGAAATTAGACTTGTATACTGTGCATTACAGCCTTCATATGTCAGACATTTTTTACTAATTTAAAAGTTTAACGTGTTTATTCAGTGCAACTGACATGTTTATATCATGCCTTGGTTTAAATGCAGAATCTAAAACAACGAACTATGTAGATACGTTTACTGTATATATATATATATAGGTTCACAAGGTTTCACACCACTATTGCGTTGCCCATGTTTATCGGATTTTTCACATCAGTATTGTGCACTAAATAGTAGTGAATACAGTCGTTTCCACGCCGTCAAAACATAAAGAAGAAAATTTATTTGCCTCGTCATAGGTCTATGGAGGTTCGTGGCCATCCTCCATAAACCTTACAAATGCACATATAGCTATCTATTTCAATCAGTCTAAGAAGACCCTTGAGCAAATCAATGAAATACATCAGCATTAAACCTTTTTTTCGTTTCTCGATCTTAGTGTACAGTGTGAATATGTGTACTTATATATAATAAAAAATAAAAAGATATGTGTGTATATATGTATGTGTATATGTATATATAAATATATATATATGTATGTAATAAAATCATGCATTACATGTTGAAGTATATATAAATAATCACTCTTCTACTCTCCCAAGAGAACGAATCTTGAACTGAAACACTTCTTATTAAGTGAGTAATGGAGAAAATGTATGACAAATATGATATGTGACAAAATAGACTTTATATGTTGCCATTTATTGCCGTGTGTATATATAATATATTGTGTTGTACCTGTGTACTCATGGACCTAAAGGTCTTTTGTATTTTGAATAAATATATATAATATACATCACTCATCTGAATAATAAGTTAAAATGTAAATCAAGCAAACAAACATACCATACTTCGATGATTCTAATTTGTAAGACAATATTGACTTATTTGAGTCAAATATCTTCTAGATACCTGTCTATCGACATGAGGGCTGGCGTGGCGCAGTCGGTAGCGCGGCGGATTTGTAACCGGAGGCCCCGGGTTCAATCCTCCGTGGTGCCACTGAGTTCCGTCGGTGTGTTCTTGGGCAAGAAACTTTCCCTTAGCCCGGTCCGTCGGATGGGGACGTAAACCGGGCGGTCCCGTGTATCGGTCTATCCTCCGAGCACGTTAAAGAACCATAGGAATCTATTCGATAATAAGAGTAGGGCAGGTTCCCGGATTCCTATGTATCCTTCCCCTCTCTCTGGGGCGGCTCTAAATAACCTATACTGTGTTGATGAGCCGTTAAACAACATTCATTCATTCATTCTGTCTATCGACATAGATAGCATCTAAATCATCATATGTTGGGCATACAAAGAAAAAGTGAAATGCATCTTCATTTACATTATAACTACTTCTAGCTGATATAAACATTCTCATCTTCCAGGAAGTACATACTTATATATTAAAAGTTTAAAACGATTTAACTAGTAGACCGATTCCTTCTGTAGCTATTTCGAGTCTGTTATTTGAATTGGGAATTTTCAAGTTAGTTCTAATACTTTTGTTTTATTGTTTCCATTTTCTTTTGCTGTTTTCCTCATTACATGGTCCCAGTATTATATTTCATACCCCATCCAACCCCTTCTCCAAGAAGAGAAAAATGGGTTGGCTGGGGTATGAAATAAAGCCTTAATTTCTGCTTAAAAAGTTTGCATATTGTAAAATTAAACCATTTAATAGGTAATTTTAAACAGGTGATCGTATTTTATCAGTAAAAAATACGTTTAAAAGTGTTTTATTGTCGAAATATCCGTTATAAAATCCTGCTAATATAAGCTTTCCCATCGCTTAATGGAATTAAGGCGGGACGACGTAATGTGTTTAGTTTCATATCTCTATCTAGCTGGCTTGCGGAACGTCTGTGCTGTTTATGCCATCAGTCTCTATTCATAATTTTCCATTACAAAACAACAACAACAACATAATAATAATAATAATAATAATAATAATATTAAAACAACAAACACAACAAGTGTACTCTTTGTTGGGTTTCATTAGTTGAGAAAATGAACTATTGAAAAATACCAAATTGTACCTCTTGATATTGAATATTAATATAAATGCAGCCTTAAATTAAATAAATTTATATCAAGACACTTATTTCAAAGTTCGATTGACAATTCGTTGTAAATGACTGCACCCAATATATAGCATGTCTCCAACTAAACAGTCGATACATCGACAGAAGCAGTTACATGAAATAAAAGTAGTCGCAATCTGTATTGAATTAAAATGATGTTTTTCTCGCCTCCTATCAGATGAACTTGATTTGATTAATTTAACAAAAAAAAAAAACACACACACACAAACACCCTCCCCACCCACCTCCCTACACCCCCTAAAAACGAAGAACAACAACACCAAACAACAAACAACAAACCACACACACAAACACACACCCCACCCACCTCCCAACACACCCTAAAAACGAAGAACAACAACACCAAACAACAAACAACAAACCACACACACAAACACACACCCCACCCACCTCCCAACACACCCTAAAAACGAAGAACAACAACACCAAACAACAAACAACACAACAACAACAAACACAAAAATGACTGTTCAGCTACTGTTACTGTAAACATCAACATATATGTTCCGGTTTCATAACTATGCAATTTTAAATAAAATACAACCACGTTTTTATCTATTTCAGAAATATACCATCTGGTTTTACAATGGCGTCGTTTGTTGAAACGTGTGAAGGTTGCGGGGCCCTGTATGGAAAGGATTTCACCTACAAGTGCCTGGCAGACAAAAGCATGCTAACATTTAAGGGTTGCTTTGTGGCACAGAATAACAAGAGAAAATAAAGCTGTAAGCTGAACAGACATTTTGGCTACATTAGTTTATCCAGTTGAATAGTATGTCCAATGGAAATAAATAATTTTTATATTGTTTATGTTTAAGGATTTTGTTTTTCATAATAGATACTATTTCATGGTTTTTGTGTTTCATTGTTTTACTTAATTTGTCCAAAACAACATCTAAAGGGGTAGCTCTCGTAGTCATACACGAAGAATGACGTGCCCAAAATCAATCATTTTACTATAACCCGAACCAAATGTGAAAGAACATGGTACTGAAAACCAATATAAAACAAGAGCACCGCCTAGCGGGGCATATACGCCCTCCCTTGGCAAGGTTAAGCTCCAGGTTAAACCGTTTTCAAAAGGCAATAATTAAAGAAACATGACTCAGAGAGTTATGGGCCGTTATCTGAGATCATAAGATGTATTCATTGGATCATTCTGAAGATGTTTATAGCGTTTCGTTGTTGTAGACCTTATACTTTAGAAGTTATTAGCCACAAGCAGTTGTCAGGTAAAGGTTAAAGACACTAACGCGATAAATAACGGCAAAACTACATTGAAAAAGCGTTTATCAAAACTCTGTCCAGGCGTGTTATAACATGATTTTGTCGTACCCCTGGAATTGGGAATTTTAGCGCATTTTTTCATAAAATTGGGAATTTTAGCTCGATTTTTAATAAAATTCGGCAAAATATAAAGTAAAGCATTCCTTTCATAATTATATCTTTAATACTGTTTTTGTACACCAAGATAAAACAATAGCATTTATAAGCTTATTGGACTGGGAAAAAAAGATATGTTTTGGCATTGGGAATATGACCGAATTTCAGCTATAAAAACAGCCAAAAAAAACCCCTAAATAATGTATATGTGCCGATTAAAAGTAAAGTTTTATTCACGTGTTTTTAAAATACCCTTTATTAAATATGCGTAAAATAAATTATGAGTAGGTAGCTATTAATTCGACGCTGCAGTTTTGGGGTTGGTCTGGCTGGTTAATGCCGTTTATATATTTGGGTCTGTCTGGTTAATGCCGTTTATATGGTTGGGTCTGGGGCTGGTTAATGCCGTTTATATGGTTGGGTCTGGGGCTGGTTAAGGCCGTTTATATGGTTGGGTCTGGGGCTGGTTAATGCCGTTTATATGGTTGGGTCTGGCTGGTTAATGCCGTTTATATGGTTGGGTCTGGGGCTGGTTAATGCCGTTTATATGGTTGGGTCTGGGGCTGGTTAATGCCGTTTATATGGTTGGGTTTGGGGCTTGTTAATGCCGTTTATATTGTGTTTTGGGGTTGGGTCTGACTGGCTAATGCCGTTTATATTGTGTCTATACAGTTTTATGGTTGGGTCTGGCTGGTTAATGCCATTTATAGTGTGTCTATACAGTTTTGGGGTTGGGTCTGGCTGGTTAATGCCGTTTATATTGTGTTTTGGGGTTGGGTCTGGCTGGTTAATGCCGTTTATATTGTGTCTATACAGTTTTGGGGTTGGGTCTGGCTAGTTAATGCCGTTTATATTTTGTCTATACAATTCTGGGGTTTGGTCCGGCTGGTTAATGCCGTTTATATTGTGTCTATACAGTTTTGGGGTTTGGTCTGGCTGGTTAATGCCATTATATTGTGTCTATACAGTTTTGGGGTTGGGTCTGGCTGGTTAATGCCGTTTATATTGTGTCTATACAGTTGTGGGGTTGGGTCTGGCTGGTTAATGCCGTTTATATTGTGTCTATACAGTTGTGGGGTTGGGTCTGGCTGGTTAATGCCGTTTATATTGTGTCTATACAGTTTGGATTCTCGAACTGTGTAAGTTAAACCTCGTCGTCAGCAGGTTCAGAAACGGTGTACATATATGTATGTTGTAAAATGTGGCTGTTGTTGGCGGTATAGCTACTTTAAAGCTCCAACTGCCATATAAAAGCCAGAAGATGGCGCTGGGGAAGGTTTCTATATAAATTATGCATGTTTCACATCAGAGGTCCCTTTTTCAAAATTTTGAATAAACTGCTGTAAAATAAATTATGAAAAGCTGGACAAATACATATTTAAACATGAAATCAATTGGTGTAATTATTTGTTTAAACAATCATTTGCAAAGTATGGTTTCAAAAACTAATTTAAACCAACTGTCAAACAATTTGAATTTGCCAGGAGGAGCCTATGAGGTTATGACCCTTGCTAATACAGAAGGTAAACATTTCCCACATGGCTGTGTTTAATCAACAAGATACTGCAGCAGACGGCTTAGAACTACTTTGTATTATCATCAAAACCAGAAAATGTAAAGCATCACAATTTAAAGTGGGTTGTCAACAGACCTTCAAAAAGGCACCAAATCTTGATGTTGTGTGGTTGTAACTGTAGTGGAAAAGTTTCAATGTTCATTTGTGAAATAGTATTGTGATTCAATTCAAATACAGGGGCAGTAAATGTTGTGGGTTTAACGGACGGATGCACAGACGCATAGAAAGACGGACAGACGGACCTACAACCACACGACACTACGGGCGTATAAAATAAAGTTGCAGACCTTTAAATGCAGCAGATTACGATCAGGAGTAACAAGCAATTACAATAAGTTAAGCAACATACATGTAGCACGAGCACCCAATACTCTGTGCTGAGACGGATCATTATACAGCTAGAAAGCATATATACGTTCATATAAGGGTATTAAGAAGAAGAAGAAGAAGAAGAAAGGGCAAAGCTTAGCAAAGTGAACATTTCCTAATTTAGTCAGTGAAAAGAAGTATGCCTTAAACACCACCATGTATGATTAACTTCGTTAAACTAAGGTTTAATATCAAATTCTTTCTAGATCATTCGGAATAGACTGATTTGCACAAATTAGACGTATACAATTTACAAACTATTGGCTTTCACATTTGAATTTGTCAAATTTTAGATTTGACGGCAAGCACCAAGTATTGCCAAAATCATAAATACAGCTACTGCATTCATAAACACATATTTCTACATTACATCTATCGTTCCCTTTTCGTTTATGGCGGGAGTCTATGCCCAGCCCATATACACTCATTGCTCTGTCATAAAGTAGGGCTGGTTGATATATATAGACCAATCGACCTTAAGTCACATTGATTGACCTTATGTAAGGTTGGTCGATTATTGTTAGGTTTGTCGATGAAATGTTACGCTCATGGGTCGAACTCAGTAAAAGTGGATATATAATTCGAACAGGAAATGTAGCATTCAAGAACCACAGTCAACCAAACAAACGCCTAGAAACAAACAACAACTACAATGATGGATAAAAGGGACAGGTATAGGATATCACAAACATAATAGGGTTAACCAATCTTTAGAGCATTACGTGTCCCTGCCTTAATTCCATTAAGCGATGGGAAAGCTTGTATTAGCAGGATTTTATAACGGATATATCGACATTTAAACACGTTTAAAACATTGTTTACTGAAAAAATGCGATAACCTGGGTAAAATTACCTATTAAATGTTTTCATGTTTTAAGCCAAAATTAAGGTTTCATTTCATATCCCAGCAAACCCCTTGGAGAAGGTGGGGTATGATTGCTAATACGCGGACCACGTAATACGCGGACCACGCTGTGCCAACTGGTTGTAATTAAAGAACATGACTATTTAAGCAATTAAACAATACAAAACAGGACATACTTCCGAAACAACTGACATAGTTTCATACTATACATACAACAATGGCGCTTGTAGCGGAATCTAACTACAAATTAGTACTTGCATGCATGCTGAATATTGTGTTAGTACCTCAAGCATATAAATTCAACTTATGTCAGACTGACACTGTATTACAAGTATTAACACAGTAGCAGATATCATAACACATAAGACGATGTGGCCCTAGTGGGGTAATATACGTTTTACAGCAAGAACAACAATGAAAAATGTTTTATTAAAAGGCAGGTGGCAGAATTAGTTAGAATTAATGGTTAAACATTTTACTTTACACACGGGAGGATCATTGCCAACATCAATGAAACCAGTATTCAACTATAAAACAATAAAACTTTCTAGCAAATTCCTCTGTTATGTTATTCACAATAATGACGTCAATAAAGTAATAATTACATTCACACGAACATTTAGATAATAAAAATAATGTGATTGGTTAAAGGACGATCACATGATTAATTTAAGAAACGTTCATTTTCCAATTTTCCAATGGAAGAACTACTTTCATCCGCCATTTATATAGTGTGTGACAACAACAGCACCGCAAATCATTAAAACGTGCATTTAGTGTTTAATGTATTTTTTTCTGCAATGTAGAAAATATCACTCTACACTACTCAACCTTTATAATCGGTCACCCAGGTTTTTTTGAAAATAACACGAATACTAAAAAGGGAAATCACCGAAACACATACCAATATTTTATTAAGTTTATCAACAATGTAAATCTGAAAAAAAAAATGATTTCAGATTACATTGTTGATAACTTAATAAAATATTGGTATAAGGTTTCGGTGATTTCCAATTTTTAGTAGTCGTGTTATTTTCAAAAAACCTAGGTGACCGATTATAAAAGTTGAGAAGTGCATTTTCTAGACGAAAACTATTGTGTATATAGTATATTAATTAAAGCGGGGGTCCCAATGATCAGTACATGAAAAATGCTTATTAATAAATGCAGACAATTCTCAAGTTTTTGCGTCTGTGTGATCAAGATGGATTCAGGACGTTTCGGCACCATACTATTTCGACACCTAGACGAATCGGCACCTGGACGTTTCGTCATCAAACCATTTCGGCATCTATTTTAATTTTTACCCTAGGCGTTTCGGCACTGATTTATATTTGAGTATTATAATGAAGTAAAGACGAAAAGAAATTAAATATTTTCTATAAGATCACTTGTAATTCATTTAAAATGCAAAGTTGATTGCCTTAACGGCAACTCCGAAGCGGTTTTGAGCCTGATAACAACTAAAACATGAACATAAATAGGGCCCATATGATAATCACTTGTAAATCATTGCTTAACATTGAACAATATCTCTCTATGGAAATGTCATATACATTAAGAAGTTCTCTATCTAGATTTCGATGTTCCTGTCATAATTTAGCTATTGAAAAGGATAGACAATTAAATGTAGAAAGAAATATGTGCTTGTGGCCTTTATATTATGATAGAAATATATCAGTAATTAAAGATGAATATCACTTTATAATGGAGTGTAGAGAATATGAGGAATATCTAATTCTATTTTTCAGAGCACATTGGCTGGTTAACAAATCTTTGAATATGTTTTATCAACTTATGTCATGTACAAATATTAAAGATATTCATGTACAAATACTAAAGATATCCATTGCAAAATGTATATATAGGTCAAACGAAAAACTTAAACTGATTATCGATAACAATTTCTTGAATTAGATAAATACAGAGTTACACGAAGAATGTTAAGTAGATACTAGATATTAGATATAGACAAAACGTAAAGTTTCTATTTAATTTGTTTATACATTCTATATTTGTAATCTGAAATTATTATAAACATATTGTATTCATATATCGTCATCCATGTAATGTATAATAATGTTATTATGCTGTTCAACTTGTTTCTTATGATGCGCCGGTGGCCTAAATTATGAAATAAAATTTCTTAACTTGACTTGTAAAATTTAAGTAATTATGACTTTTATATTATATTGTAGCATGGTCACTGAAATTCCCTGTGTAATAGCTCATGTGTAAATCGGTTCATTAAAAATGCTTAAATATGTTCCCTTTAACATGTATACTAATGTATACCTAGGACCAAATAAAAACTTATTTGTATTCATACAGTATCTTTTAATTCCTGTCATCTCCATATCGACGACTACAGGTATGGACTTGAACAAAGAATCCACTAACTAACCCATTATTAAAAATCATCTACATTAACGCATGCGTTATACTTTTCTTGTTTAATATTCCGATCCTAAGATCTTTATAAAGGAAGGTTTTTATAAATACACTCATTTTTACATTTAGTTCCGCAACACAGTTAACAATTATACAATCATTCCTAACATATGCTTCTTTAAAATGGACTCTGAGAGAAAGGATGTATCCAGCAAGTGTTCAGACATCCTTTCTCCCAGAGTCCGTTTTAAAGAAACATATGTTAGGAATGATTAACTGTGTTGCGGAACAAAGTGTAAAAATGTAGTGTATTTGTAAAAAACATCCTTGATAAAGTTCTTAGGATCGAAATATTGGAAAAAATAGAGTGATATTTCCTACATTGTGTTAACTACTTCCCTTAGGAGGACATTATAAAAAAAATTCTGCGTTCATCGGAAAATAACTGCACTTGTCTCATCACACAGGTTAACATTATTTGCTGTGTGATCAGGCAATTGCAGTTATTTTCCGATGAACGCAGATAAAAATACATTAAACCTTTAAATGCACGTTTTAATGGTTTGCGGTTATTGCAATCGAATATAAACGATGCGATTGTGTTTTCGAGAGTAAACTATGTCTCACGTAATTTAAAAAAGAAACGTTTTTATAACCCGGACAAAGCAAGGTTAGAATATTTTCAAATAGGCTTCATAATTAATCTGGCTGAAAATCATATAACCAACATAGAACTATGACGTCAGAGTTTTCAACATGGCGGCTTCCATAAACCTTCAAATGGCCATATGTTTTTGTTTATTGTTAGATTGTTTCATCATCGTCAGTGTTTCAGAACTTCCAATAATAAAGCGTGTTTGAAGGTGTGTCAACATTCCATTGTAAATACATGTACATAAAAACGGAATGTTCTGTCCTAGATTTTATCTTAAAAGGAGATATATTACCCGTTTCTGACGCGATAAATATGGCAAGTGGGACACAACTACCATGACGACAACTCTTCACGGAGTGAACATGACACCTCTAAACGGAGTTAACACGACAACTCTTAACGGAGTTAACACGACAACTTTTCAAGGAGTGAACATGACACCTCTAAACGGAGTTAACACGACAACTCTTAACGGAGTTAACACGACAACTTTTCAAGGAGTGAACATGACAACTCTTAACGGAGTTAACACGACAACTTTTCAAGGAGTGAACATGACACCTCTAAACGGAGTTAACACGACAACTCTTAACGGAGTTAACACGACAGATAGTAACGCAGTGAACATGACAACTCTTGAAGGAGTGAACATGACAACTCTTAACGGAGTTAACATGACAACTCTTAACGGAGTTAACACGACAACCCTTAACGCAGTGAACACGACAACTCTTCAATGAGTGAACATGACAACTCTTAACGGAGTTAACATGACAACTCTTAACGGAGTTAACATGACAACCCTTAACGCAGTGAACACGACAACTCTTCAATGAGTGAACATGACAACTCTTAACGGAGTTAACATGACAACTCTTAACGAAGTTAACACGACAACCCTTAACGCAGTGAACACGACAACTCTTCAAGGAGTGAACACGACAACTCTTCAAGGAGTGAACATGACAACTCTTAACGGAGTTAACACGACAACCCTTAACGCAGTGAACACGACAACTCTTCAAGGAGTGAACATGACAACTCTTCAAGGAGTGAACATGACAACTCTTAACGGAGTTAACACGACAACCCTTAACGCAGTGAACACGACAACTCTTCAAGGAGTGAACACGACAACTCTTCAAGGAGTGAACATGACAACTCTTAACGGAGTTTACACGACAACCCTTAACGCAGTGAACACGACAACTCTTCAAGGAGTGAACATGACAACTCTTCAAGGAGTGAACATGACAACTCTTAACGGAGTTAACATGACAACTCTTAACGGAGTTAACACGACAACTCTTAACGGAGTTAACACGACAACCCTTAACGCAGTGAACACGACAACTCTTCAAGGAGTGAACATGACAACTCTTCAAGGAGTGAACATGACAACACTTAACGGAGTTAACATGACAACTCTTAACGGCGTTAACACGACAACTCTTAACGGAGTTAAAACGACAGATAGTAACGCAGTGAACATGACAACTCTTCAAGGAGTGAACATGACAACTCTTAACGGAGTTAACACGACAACTCTTAACGGAGTTAACAAGTCAGATAGTAACGCAGTGAACACGACAACTCTTCAAGGAGTTAACACGACAACTCTTTAAGGAGTTAACACGACAACTCTTCAATGAGTGAACACGATAACATTTCAAGGAGTGAACATGACAACTCTTAACGGAGTTAACACGACAACTCCTAACGGAGTTAACACGACAATTCTTCAAGGAGTGAACATGACAATATTTCAAGGAGTGAACATGACAACTCTTAACGGAGTAAACACGACAACTCTTAACGGAGTTAACACGACAATTCTTCAAGGATTGAACATGACAACTCTTAACGGAGTTAACATGACAACTCTTAACGGAGTTAACACGACAACATTTCAAGGAGTGAACATGACAACTCTTAACGGAGTTAACACGACAACTCTTAACGGAGTTAACACGACAACTCCTAACGGAGTTAACACGACAACATTTCAAGGAGTGAACATGACAACTCTTAACGGAGTTAACACGACAACTCTTAACGGAGTTAACACGTCAGATAGTAACGCAGTGAACACGACAACTCTTCAAGGAGTGAACATGACAACTCTTAACGGAGTTAACACGACAACTCTTAACGGAGTTAACACGACAGATAGTAACGCAGTGAACATGACAACTCTTAACGGAGTTAACACGACAACTCCTAACGGAGTTAACACGACAACTCTTCAAGGAGTGAACATGACAACTCTTAACGGAGTTAACACGACAACTCTTCAATGAGTGAACATGACAAACTCTTCAAGGAGTGAACATGACAACTCTTAACGGAGTTAACACGACAACTCCTAACGGAGTTAACACGACAATTCTTCAAGGAGTGAACATTACAACTCTTAACGGAGTTAACACGACAACTCTTAACGGAGTTAACACGACAGATAGTAACGCAGTGAACATGACAACTCTTGAAGGAGTGAACATGACAACTCTTAACGGAGTTAACACGACAACTCTTAACGGAGTTAACAAGACAACTCCTCAAGGAGTTAACACGACAACTCTTCAATGATTTAACACCACAACTCTTCAATGAGTGAACAGGACAGCTCTTAACGGAGTTAACACGACAATTCTTAACGGAGTTAACACGACAACACTTAATGGAGTTAACACGACAATTCTTAACGGAGTAAACACAACACATATTAACGCAGTGTACATGACAACTCTAAACGGAGTTAACACGACAACTCTTCAAGGAGTTAACACGACAACTCTTCAATAAGTGAACATGACAACTCTTAACGGAGTTAACACGACAATTCTTAAACGGAGTTAACACGACAACTCCTAACGGAGTTAACACGACAATTCTTAACGGAGTTAACACGACAACCCTTAACGGAGTTAACACGACAACTCTTCAAGGAGTGAACATGACAACTCTTAACGGAGTTAACACGACAACTCTTAACGGAGTTAACACGTCAGATAGTAACGCAGTGAACACGACAACTATTCAAGGAGTGAACATGACAACTCTTAACAGAGTTAACACGTCAGATAGTAACGCAGTGAACACGACAACTCATCAATGAGTGAACATGACAACTCTTAACGGAGTTAACACGACAACTCTTAACGGAGTTAACACGACAGATAATAACGCAGTGAACATGACAACTCTTAACGGAGTTAACAAGACAACTCCTGACGGAGTTAACACGACAACTCTTCAAGGAGTGAACATGACAACTCTTAACGGAGTTAACACGACAACTCTTCAAGGAGTTAACACGACAACTCTTCAATGAGTGAACATGATGACTCTTAACGGAGTTAACACGACAATTCTTCAAGGAGTGAACATGAAACCTCTTAACGGAGTTACCACGACAACTCTTCAATGAGTGAACATGACAACTCTTCAAGGAGTGAACATGACAACTCTTAACGGAGTTAACACGACAACTCCTAACGGAGTTAACAGACAATACTTCAAGGAGTGAACATGACAACTCTTAACGGAGTTAACACGACAACTCTTAACGGAGTTAACACGACAATTCTTAACGGAGTTAACACGACAGATAGTAACGCAGTGAACATGACAACTCTTGAAGGAGTGAACATGACAACTCTTAACGGAGTTAACACGACAACTCTTAACGGAGTTAACACGACAACTCCTCAAGGAGTTAACACGACAACTCTTCAATGATTTAACACGACAACTCTTCAATGAGTGAACAGGATAGCTCTTAACGGAGTTAACACGACACTTCTTAACGGAGTTAACACGACAACACTTAATGGAGTTAACACGACAATTCTTAACGGAGTTAACACGACAACTCTTAACGGAGTAAACACAACACATATTAACGCAGTGTACATGACAACTCTAAACGGAGTTAACACGACAACTCTTCAAGGAGTTAACACGACAACTCTTCAATAAGTGAACATGGCAACTCTTAACGGAGTTAACACGACAACTCTTAAACGGAGTTAACACGACAACTCTTAACGGAGTTAACACGACAATTCTTAACGGAGTTAACACGACAACCCTTAACGGAGTTAACACGACAACTCTTCAAGGAGTGAACATGACAACTCTTAACGGAGTTAACACGACAACTTTTAACGGAGTTAACACGACAGAAAATAACGCAGTGAACATGACAACTCTTCAAGGAGTGACATGACAACTCTTAACGGAGTTAACACGACAACCCTTAACGGAGTTAAAACGACAACTCTTCAAGGAGTGAACATGACAACTCTTAACGGAGTTAACACGACAACTCTTCAAGGAGTTAACACGACAACTCTTCAATGAGTGAACATGACAACTCTTCAAGGAGTGAACATGACAACTCTTAACGGAGTTAACACGTCAGATAGTAACGCAGTGAACACGACAACTCATCAAGGAGTGAACATGACAACTCTTAACGGAGTTAACACGACAACTCTTAACGTAGTTAACACGACAGATAGTAACGCAGTGAACATGACAACTCTTAACGGAGTTAACACGACAACACCCAACGGAGTGAACATGACAACTCTTAACGGAGTTAACACGACAACTCTTCAAGGAGTTAACAGGACAACTCTTCAATGAGTGAACATGACAACTCTTAACGGAGTTAACACGACAATTCTTCAAGGAGTGAACATGAAACCTCTTAACGGAGTTAACACGACAACTCTTCAATGAGTGAACATGACAACTCTTCAAGGAGTGAACATGACAACTCTTAACGGAGTTAACACGACAACTCCTAACGGAGTTAACACGACAATTCTTCAAGGAGTGAACATGACAACTCTTAACGGAGTTAACACGACAACTCTTAACGGAGTTAACACGACAGATAGTAACGCAGTGAACATGACAACTCTTAAAGGAGTGAACATGACAACTCTTAACGGAGTTAACACGACAACTCTAAACGGAGTTAACACGACAACTCCTCAAGGAGTTAACACGACAACTCTTCAATGATTTAACACGACAACTCTTCAATGAGTGAACAGGACAGCTCTTAACGGAGTTAACACGACAATTCTTAACGGAGTTAACACGACAACACTTAATGGAGTTAACACGACAATTCTTAACGGAGTTAACACGACAACTCTTAACGGAGTAAACACAACACATATTAACGCAGTGTACATGACAACTCTAAACGGAGTTAACACGACAACTCTTCAAAGAGTTAACACGACATATCTTCAATAAGTGAACATGGCAACTCTTAACGGAGTTAACACGACAATTCTTAAACGGAGTTAACACGACAACTCTTAACGGAGTTAACACGACAATTCTTAACGGAGTTAACACGACAATCCGTAACGGAGTTAACACGACAACTCTTCAAGGAGTGAACATGACAACTCTTAACGGAGTTAACAGGACAACTCTTAACGGAGTTAACACGTCAGATAGTAACGCAGTGAACACGACAACTCTTCAAGGAGTGAACATGACAACTCTTAACGGAGTTAACACGACAACCCTTAACGGAGTTAACACGACAACTCTTCAAGGAGTGAACATGACAACTCTTAACGGAGTTAACACGACAACTCTTCAAGGAGTTAACAGGACAACATTTCAAGGAGTGAACATGACAACTCTTAACGGAGTAACACGACAACTCCTAACGGAGTTTAAACGACGACTCTTAACGGAGTTAACACGTCAGATAGTAACGCAGTGAACACGACAACTCTTCAAGGAGTGATTATGACAACTCTTAACGGAGTTAACACGACAACCCTTAACGGAGTTAACACGACAACTCTTCAAGGAGTGAACATGACAACTCTTAACGGAGTTAACACGACAACCCTTAACGGAGTTAACACGACAACTCTTCAAGGAGTGAACATGACAACTCTTAACGGAGTTAACACGACAACTCTTAACGGAGTTAACACGACAGATAGTAACGCAGTGAACATGACAACTCTTCAAGGAGTGAACATGACAACTCTTAACGGAGTTAACACGACAACTCTTCAAGGAGTGAACATGACAACTCTTAACGGAGTTAACACGACAACTCTTCAAGGAGTTAACACGACAACTCTTCAATGAGTGAACATGACATCTCTTCAAGGAGTGAACATGACAACTCTTAACGGAGTTAACACGACAACACCTAACGGAGTTAACACGACAATTCTTCAAGGAGTGAACATGACAACTCAACTCTTAACGGAGTTAACACGACAACTCTTAACGGAGTTAACACGACAACACTTAATGGAGTTAACACGACAATTCTTAACGGAGTTAACACGACAACTCTTAACGGAGTAAACACAACACATAGTACCGCAGTGTACATGACAACTCTAAACGGAGTTAACACGACAACTCTTCTATAAGTGAACATGACAACTCTTAACGGAGTTAACACGACAATTCTTAAACGGAGTTAACACGACAACTCTTAACGGAGTTAAAACGACAATTCTTAACAGAGTTAACACGAGAACTCTTAACAGAGTTAACACAACACATATTAACGCAGTGAACATGACAACTCTAAACGCAGTTAACACGACAACTCTTCAAGGAGTTAACACGACAACTCTTCAATGAGTGAACATGACAACTCTTAACGGAGTTAACACGACAATTCTTAACGGAGTTAACACGACAACTCTTCAAGGAGTGAACATGACAACTCTTAACGGAGTTAACACGACAACCCTTAACGGAGTTAACAGGACAACTCTTCAAAAAGTGAACATGACAACTCTTAACGGAGTTAACATGACAACCCTTAACGGAGTTAACACGACAACTCTTCAAGGAGTGAACATGACAATTCTTAACGGAGTTAACACGACAACTCTTTACGGAGTTAACACGACAGATAGTAACGCAGTGAACATGACAACTCTTCAAGGAGTGAACATGACAATTCTTAACGGAGTTAACACGACAACTCTTAACGGAGTTAACATGACAACTCTTAACGGAGTTAACACGACAACTCTTCAAGGAGTGAACATGACAACTCTTGACGGAGTTAACACGACAACTCTTCAAGGAGTTAACACGACAACTCTTCAATGAGTGAACATGACAACTCTTCAAGGAGTGAACATGACAACTCTTAACGGAGTCAACACGAAAACTCCTAACGGAGTTAACACGACAATTCTTCAAGGAGTGAACATAACAACTCTTAACGGAGTTAACACGACAACTCTTCAATGAGTGAACATGACAACATTTCAAGGAGTGAACATGAAAACTCTTAACGGAGTTAACAGGACAACTCCTAACGGAGTTAACACGACAATTCTTCAAGGAGCGAACATGACAACTCTTAACGGAGTTAACACGACAACACTTCAATGAGTGAACATGACAACATTTCAAGGAGTTAACACGACAACTCTTCAATGAGTGAACATGACAACTCTTAACGGAGTTAACACGACAACTTTTCAAGGAGTTAACAGGACAACTCTTCAATGAGTGAACATGACAACTCTTAACGGAGTTAACACGACAATTCTTCAAGGAGTGAACATGAAACCTATTAACGGAGTTAACACGACAACTCTTCAATGAGTGAACATGACAACTCTTCAAGGAGTGAACATGACAACTCTTAACGGAGTTAACACGACAACTCCTAACGGAGTTAACACGACAATTCTTCAAGGAGTGAACATGACAACTCTTAACGGAGTTAACACGACAACTCTTAACGGAGTTAACACGACAGATAGTAACGCAGTGAACATGACAACTCTTGAAGGAGTGAACATGACAACTCTTAACGGAGTTAACACGACAACTCTAAACGGAGTTAACACGACAACTCCTCAAGGAGTTAACACGACAACTCTTCAATGATTTAACACGACAACTCTTCAATGAGTGAACAGGACAGCTCTTAACGGAGTTAACACGACAATTCTTAAAGGAGTTAACACGACAACACTTAATGGAGTTAACACGACAATTCTTAACGGAGTTAACACGACAACTCTTAACGGAGTAAACACAACACATATTAACGCAGTGTACATGACAACTCTAAACGGAGTTAACACGACAACTCTTCAAAGAGTTAACACGACATATCTTCAATAAGTGAACATGGCAACTCTTAACGGAGTTAACACGACAATTCTTAAACGGAGTTAACACGACAACTCTTAACGGAGTTAACACGACAATTCTTAACGGAGTTAACACGACAATCCGTAACGGAGTTAACACGACAACTCTTCAAGGAGTGAACATGACAACTCTTAACGGAGTTAACAGGACAACTCTTAACGGAGTTAACACGTCAGATAGTAACGCAGTGAACACGACAACTCTTCAAGGAGTGAACATGACAACTCTTAACGGAGTTAACACGACAACCCTTAACGGAGTTAACACGACAACTCTTCAAGGAGTGAACATGACAACTCTTAACGGAGTTAACACGACAACTCTTCAAGGAGTTAACAGGACAACATTTCAAGGAGTGAACATGACAACTCTTAACGGAGTAACACGACAACTCCTAACGGAGTTAAAACGACGACTCTTAACGGAGTAAACACGTCAGATAGTAACGCAGTGAACACGACAACTCTTCAAGGAGTGATTATGACAACTCTTAACGGAGTTAACACGACAACCCTTAACGGAGTTAACACGACAACTCTTCAAGAAGTGAACATGACAACTCTTAACGGAGTTAACACGACAACCCTTAACGGAGTTAACACGACAACTCTTCAAGGAGTGAACATGACAACTCTTAACGGAGTTAACACGACAACTCTTAACGGAGTTAACACGACAGATAGTAACGCAGTGAACATGACAACTCTTCAAGGAGTGAACATGACAACTCTTAACGGAGTTAACACGACAACTCTTCAAGGAGTGAACATGACAACTCTTAACGGAGTTAACACGACAACTCTTCAAGGAGTTAACACGACAACTCTTCAATGAGTGAACATGACAACTCTTCAAGGAGTGAACATGACAACTCTTAACGGAGTTAACACGACAACTCCTAACGGAGTTAACACGACAATTCTTCAAGGAGTGAACATGACAACTCAACTCTTAACGGAGTTAACACGACAACTCTTAACGGAGTTAACACGACAACACTTAATGGAGTTAACACGACAATTCTTAACGGAGTTAACACGACAACTCTTAACGGAGTAAACACAACACATAGTACCGCAGTGTACATGACAACTCTAAACGGAGTTAACACGACAACTCTTCTATAAGTGAACATGACAACTCTTAACGGAGTTAACACGACAATTCTTAAACGGAGTTAACACGACAACTCTTAACGGAGTTAAAACGACAATTCTTAACAGAGTTAACACGAGAACTCTTAACAGAGTTAACACAACACATATTAACGCAGTGAACATGACAACTCTAAACGCAGTTAACACGACAACTCTTCAAGGAGTTAACTCGACAACTCTTCAATGAGTGAACATGACAACTCTTAACGGAGTTAACACGACAATTCTTAACGGAGTTAACACGACAACTCTTCAAGGAGTGAACATGACAACTCTTAACGGAGTTAACACGACAACCCTTAACGGAGTTAACAGGACAACTCTTCAAAAAGTGAACATGACAACTCTTAACGGAGTTAACATGACAACCCTTAACGGAGTTAACACGACAACTCTTCAAGGAGTGAACATGACAATTCTTAACGGAGTTAACACGACAACTCTTTACGGAGTTAACACGACAGATAGTAACGCAGTGAACATGACAACTCTTCAAGGAGTGAACATGACAATTCTTAACGGAGTTAACACGACAACTCTTAACGGAGTTAACATGACAACTCTTAACGGAGTGAACATGACAACTCTTAACGGAGTTAACACGACAACTCTTCAAGGAGTTAACACGACAACTCTTCAAGGAGTGAACATGACAACTCTTGACGGAGTTAACACGACAACTCTTCAAGGAGTTAACACGACAACTCTTCAATGAGTGAACATGACAACTCTTCAAGGAGTGAACATGACAACTCTTAACGGAGTCAACACGAAAACTCCTAACGGAGTTAACACGACAATTCCTCAAGGAGTGAACATAACAACTCTTAACGGAGTTAACACGACAACTCTTCAATGAGTGAACATGACAACATTTCAAGGAGTGAACATGACAACTCTTAACGGAGTTAACAGGACAACTCCTAACGGAGTTAACACGACAATTCTTCAAGGAGTGAACATGACAACTCTTAACGGAGTTAACACGACAACACTTCAATGAGTGAACATGACAACATTTCAAGGAGTTAACACGACAACTCTTCAATGAGTGAACATGACAACTCTTAACGGAGTTAACACGACAATTCTTCAAGGAGTGAACATGAAACCTCTTAACGGAGTTAACAAGACAACTCTTCAATGAGTGAACATGACAACTCTTCAAGGAGTGAACATGACAACTCTTAACGGAGTTAACACGACAACTCCTAACGGAGTTAACACGACAATTCTTCAAGGAGTGAACATGACAACTCTTAACGGAGTTAACACGACAACTCTTAACGGAGTTAACACGACAGATAGTAACGCAGTGAACATGACAACTCTTGAAGGAGTGAACATGACAACTCTTAACGGAGTTAACATGACAACTCTAAACGGAGTTAACACGAAAACTCCTCAAGGAGTTAACACGACAACTCTTCAATGATTTAACACGACAACTCTTCAATGAGTGAACAGGACAGCTCTTAACGGAGTTAACACGACAATTCTTAACGGAGTTAACACGACAACACTTAATGGAGTTAACACGACAATTCTTAACGGAGTTAACACGACAACTCTTAACGGAGTAAACACAACACATATTAACGCAGTGTACATGACAACTCTAAACGGAGTTAACACGACAACTCTTCAAAGAGTTAACACGACATATCTTCAATAAGTGAACATGGCAACTCTTAACGGAGTTAACACGACAATTCTTAAACGGAGTTAACACGACAACTCTTAACGGAGTTAACACGACAATTCTTAACGGAGTTAACACGACAATCCGTAACGGAGTTAACACGACAACTCTTCAAGGAGTGAACATGACAACTCTTAACGAAGTTAACAGGACAACTCTTAACGGAGTTAACACGTCAGATAGTAACGCAGTGAACACGACAACTCTTCAAGGAGTGAACATGACAACTCTTAACGGAGTTAACACGACAACCCTTAACGGAGTTAACACGACAACTCTTCAAGGAGTGAACATGACAACTCTTAACGGAGTTAACACGACAACTCTTCAAGGAGTTAACAGGACAACATTTCAAGGAGTGAACATGACAACTCTTAACGGAGTAACACGACAACTCCTAACGGAGTTAAAACGACGACTCTTAACGGAGTTAACACGTCAGATAGTAACGCAGTGAACACGACAACTCTTCAAGGAGTGAACATGACAACTCTTAACGGAGGTAACACGACAACCCTTAACGGAGTTAACACGACAACTCTTCAAGGAGTGAACATGACAACTCTTAACGGAGTTAACACGACAACTCTTAACGGAGTTAACACGACAGATAGTAACGCAGTGAACACGACAACTCTTCAAGGAGTGAACATGACAACTCTTAACGGAGTTAACACGACAACTCTTCAAGGAGTTATCACGACAACTCTTCAATGAGTGAACATGACAACTCTTCAAGGAGTGAACATGACAACTCTTAACGGAGTTAACACGACAACTCCTAACGGAGTTAACACGACAATTCTTCAAGGAGTGAACATGACAACTCAACTCTTAACGGAGTTAACACGACAACTCTTAACGGAGTTAACACGACAACACTTAATGGAGTTAACACGACAATTCTTAACGGAGTTAACACGACAACTCTTAACGGAGTAAACACAACACATAGTACCGCAGTGTACATGACAACTCTAAACGGAGTTAACACGACAACTCTTCTATAAGTGAACATGACAACTCTTAACGGAGTTAACACGACAATTCTTAAACGGAGTTAACACGACAACTCTTAACGGAGTTAAAACGAAAATTCTTAACAGAGTTAACACGAGAAATCTTAACAGAGTTAACACAACACATATTAACGCAGTGAACATGACAACTCTAAACGCAGTTAACACGACAACTCTTCAAGGAGTTAACACGACAACTCTTCAATGAGTGAACATGACAACTCTTAACGGAGTTAACACGACAATTCTTAACGGAGTTAACACGACAACTCTTCAAGGAGTGAACATGACAACTCTTAACGGAGTTAACACGACAACCCTTAACGGAGTTAACAGGACAACTCTTCAAAAAGTGAACATGACAACTCTTAACGGAGTTAACATGACAACTCTTAACGGAGTTAACACGACAACTCTTTACGGAGTTAACACGACAGATAGTAACGCAGTGAACATGACAACTCTTCAAGGAGTGAACATGACAATTCTTAACGGAGTTAACACGACAACTCTTAACGGAGTTAACATGACAACTCTTAACGGAGTGAACATGACAACTCTTAACGGAGTTAACACGACAACTCTTCAAGGAGTTAACACGACAACTCTTCAAGGAGTGAACATGACAACTCTTGACGGAGTTAACACGACAACTCTTCAAGGAGTTAACACGACAACTCTTCAATGAGTGAACATGACAACTCTTCAAGTAGTGAACATGACAACTCTTAACGGAGTCAACACGACAACTCCTAACGGAGTTAACACGACAATTCTTCAAGGAGTGAACATAACAACTCTTAACGGAGTTAACACGACAACTCTTCAATGAGTGAACATGACAACATTTCAAGGAGTGATCATGACAACTCTTAACGGAGTTAACAGGACAACTCCTAACGGAGTTAACACGACAATTCTTCAAGGAGTGAACATGACAACTCTTAACGGAGTTAACACGACAACACTTCAATGAGTGAACATGACAACATTTCAAGGAGTTAACACGACAACTCCTAACGGAGTTAACACGACAACTCCTAACGGAGTTAATACAACAATTCTTCAAGGAGTGAACATGACAACTCTTAACGGAGTTAACACGACAACTCTTAACGGAGTTAACAAGTCAGATAGTAACGCAGTGAACACGACAACTCATCAAGGAGTGAACATGACAACTCTTAACGGAGTTAACACGACAACTCTTAACGGAGTTAACACGACAGATAGTAAGGCAGTGAACATGACAACTCTTCAAGGAGTGAACATGACAACTCTTCAAGGAGTGAACATGACAACTCTTAACGGAGTTAACACGACAACTCCTAACGGAGTTAACACGACAATTCTTCAAGGAGTGAACACGAAAACTCTTCAATGAGTGAACAGGACAGCTCTTAACGGAGTTAACACGACAATTCTTAACGGAGTTAACACGACAACACTTAATGGAGTTAACACGACAATTCTTAACGGAGTAAACACAACACATATTAACGCAGTGTACATGACAACTCTAAACGGAGTTAACACGACAACTCTTCAAGGAGTTAACACGACAACTCTTCAATAAGTGAACATGGCAACTCTTAACGGAGTTAACACGACAATTCTTAAACGGAGTTAACACGACAACTCTTAACGGAGTTAACACGACAATTCTTAACGGAGTTAACACGACAACCCTTAACGGAGTTACCACGACAACTCTTCAAGGAGTGAACATGACAACTCTTAACGGAGTTAACACGACAACTCTTAACGGAGTTAACACGTCAGAAAGTAACGCAGTGAACACGACAACTCTAAAAGGAGTGAACATGACAACTCTTAACGGAGTTAACACGACAACCCTTAACGGAGTTAACACGACAACTCTTCAAGGAGTGAACATGACAACTCTTAACGGAGTTAACACGACAACTCTTAACGGAGTTAACACGACAGAAAATAACGCAGTGAACATGACAACTCTTCAAGGAGTGAACATGACAACTCTTAACGGAGTTAACACGACAACCCTTAACGGAGTTAACACGACAACTCTTCAAGGAGTGAACATGACAACTCTTAACGGAGTTAACACGACAACTCTTCAAGGAGTTAACACGACAACATTTCAAGGAGTGAACATGACAACTCTTAACGGAGTAACACGACAACTCCTAACGGAGTTAAAACGACGACTCTTAACGGAGTTAACACGTCAGATAGTAACGCAGTGAACACGACAACTCTTCAAGGAGTGAACATGACAACTCTTAACGGAGTTAACACGACAACCCTAAACGGAGTTAACACGACAACTCTTCAAGGAGTGAACATGACAACTCTTAACGGAGTTAACACGACAACCCTTAACGGAGTTAACACGACAGATAGTAACGCAGTGATCATGACAACTCTTCAAGGAGCGAACATGACAACTCTTAACGGAGTTAACACGACAACTCTTCAAGGAGTGAACATGACAACTCTTAACGGAGTTAACACGACAACTCTTCAAGGAGTTAACACGACAACTCTTCAATGAGTGAACATGACAACTCTTCAAGGAGTGAACATGACAACTCTTAACGGAGTTAACACGACAACTCCTAACGGAGTTAACACGACAATTCTTCAAGGAGTGAACATGACATCTCAATTCTTAACGGAGTTAACACGACAACTCTTAACGGAGTTAACACGACACCACTTAATGGAGTTAACACGACAATTCTTAACGGAGTTAACACGACAACTCTTAACGGAGAAAACACAACACATAGTACCGCAGTGTACATGACAACTCTAAACGGAGTTAACACGACAACTCTTCAATAAGTGAACATGACAACTCTTAACGGAGTTAACACGACAATTCTTAAACGGAGTTAACACGACAACTCTTAACGGAGTTAACACGACAATTCTTAACAGAGTTAACACGACAACTCTTAACAGAGTTAACACAACACATATTACCGCAGTGAACATGACAACTCTAAACGCAGTTAACACGACAACTCTTCAAGGAGTTAACACGACAACTCTTCAATGAGTGAAAATGACTACTCTTAACGGAGTTAACACGACAATTCTTAACGGAGTTAACACGACAACTCTTCAAGGAGTGAACATGACAGCTCTTAACGGAGTTAACACGACAACCCTTAACGGAGTTAACACGACAACTCTTCAAGGAGTGAACATGACAACTCTTAACGGAGTTAACACGACAACTCTTTACGGAGTTAACACGACAGATAGTAACGCAGTGAACATGACAACTCTTCAAGGAGTGAACATGACAATTCTTAACGGAGTTAACACGACAACTCTTAACGGAGTTAACACGACAACTCTTCAAGGAGTTAACACGACAACTCTTCAAGGAGTGAACATGACAACTCTTAACGGAGTTAACACGACAACTCTTCAAGGAGTTAACACGACAACTCTTCAATGAGTGAACATGACAACTCTTAACGGAGTTAACACGACAATTCTTCAAGGAGTGAACATGACAACTCTTAACGGAGTTAACACGACAACTCTTCAATGAGTGAACATGACAACTCTTCAAGGAGTGAACATGACAACTCTTAACGGAGTTAACACGACAACTCCTAACGGAGTTAACACGACAATTCTTCAAGGAGTGAACATGACAACTCTTAACGGAGTTAACACGACAACTCTTAACGGAGTTAACACCACAGATAGTAACGCAGTGAACATGACAACTCTTGAAGGAGTGAACATGACAACCCTTAACGGAGTTAACACGACAACTCTTCAAGGAGTGAACATGACAACTCTTAACGGAGTTAACACGACAACTCTTAACGGAGTTAACACGACAGAAAGTAACGCAGTGAACATGACAACTCTTCAAGGAGTGAACATGACAACTCTTAACGGAGTTAACACGACAACCCTTAACGGAGTTAACACGACAACTCTTCAAGGAGTGAACATGACAACTCTTAACGGAGTTAACACGACAACTCTTCAAGGACTTAACACGACAACTCTTCAATGAGTGAACATGTCAACTCTTCAAGGAGTGAACATGACAACTCTTAACGGAGTTAATACGACAACCCTTAACGGAGTTAACATGACAATTCTTAACGGAGTGAACATGACAACTCTTAACGGAGTTAACACGACAACTCTTCAAGGAGTTAACACGACAACTCTTCAAGGAGTGAACATGACAACTCTTAACGGAGTTAACACGACAACTCTTCAAGGAGTTAACACGACAACTCTTCAATGAGTGAACATGACAACTCTTCAAGGAGTGAAAATGACAACTCTTAACGGAGTCAACACGACAACTCCTAACGGAGTTAACACGACAATTCTTCAAGGAGTGAACATAACAACTCTTAACGGAGTTAACACGACAACTCTTCAATGAGTGAACATGACAACATTTCAAGGAGTGAACATGACAACTCTTAACGGAGTTAACACGACAACTCCTAACGGAGTTAACACGACAATTCTTCAAGGAGTGAACATGACAACTCTTAACGGAGTTAACACGACAACACCTCAATGAGTGAACATGACAACATTTCAAGGAGTTAACACGACAACTCCTAACGGAGTTAACACAACAATTCTTCAAGGAGTGAACATGACAACTCTTAACGGAGTTAACACGACAACTCTTAACGGAGTTAACAAGTCAGATAGTAACGCAGTGAACACGACAACTCATCAAGGAGTGAACATGACAACTCTTAACGGAGTTAACACGACAACTCTTAACGGAGTTAACACGACAGATAGTAACGCAGTGAACATGACAACTCTTAACGGAGTTAACACGACAACTCCTAACGGAGTTACCACGACAACTCTTCAAGGAGTGAACATGACAACTCTTAACGGAGTTAACACGACAACTCTTCAAGGAGTTAACACGACAACTCTTCAATGAGTGAACATGACAACTCTTAACGGAGTTAACACGACAATTCTTCACGGAGTGAACATGACAACAACTCTTAACGGAGTTAACACGACAACTCTTCAATGAGTGAACATGACAACTCTTCAAGGAGTGAACATGACAACTCTTAACGGAGTTAACACGACAACTCCTAACGGAGTTAACACGACAATTCTTCAAGGAGTGAACATGACAACTCTTAACGGAGTTAACACGACAACTCTTAACGGAGTTAACACGACAGATAGTAACGCAGTGAACATGACAACTCTTGAAGGAGTGAACATGACAACCCTTAACGGAGTTAACACGACAACTCTTCAAGGAGTGAACATGACAACTCTTAACGGAGTTAACACGACAACTCTTAACGGAGTTAACACGACAGAAAGTAACGCAGTGAACATGACAACTCTTTAAGGAGTGAACATGACAACTCTTAACGTAGTTAACACGACAACCCTTAACGGAGTTAACACGACAACTCTTCAAGGAGTGAACATGACAACTCTTAACGGAGTTAACACGACAACTCTTCAAGGAGTTAACACGACAACTCTTCAATGAGTGAATATGTCAACTCTTCAAGGAGTGAACATGACAACTCTTTACAGAGTAACACGACAACTCCTAACGGAGTTAAAACGACGACTCTTAACGGAGTTAACACGTCAGATAGTAACGCAGTGAACACGACAACTCTTCAAGGAGTGAACATGACAACTCTTAACGGAGTTAACACGACAACCCTTAACGGAGTTAACACGACAACTCTTCAAGGAGTGAACATGACAACTCTTAACGGAGTTAACACGACAACCCTTAACGGAGTTAACACGACAACTCTTCAAGGAGTGAACATGACAACTCTTAACGGAGTTAACACGACAACTGTTAACGGAGTTAACACGACAGATAGAAACGCAGTGAACATGACAACTCTTCAAGGAGTGAACATGACAACTCTTAACGGAGTTAACACGACAACTCTTCAAGGAGTGAACATGACAACCCTTAACGGAGTTAACACGACAACTCTTCAAGGAGTTAACACGACAACTCTTCAATGAGTGAACATGACAACTCTTCAAGGAGTGAACATGACAACTCTTAACGGAGTTAACACGACAACTCCTAACGGAGTTAACACGACAATTCTTCAAGGAGTGAACATGACAACTCAACTCTTAACGGAGTTAACACGACAACTCTTAACGGAGTTAACACGACAACACTTAATGGAGATAACACGACAATTCTTAACGGAGTTAACACGACAACTCTTAACGGAGTAAACACAACACATATTAACGCAGTGTACATGACAACTCTAAACGGAGTTAACACGACAACTCTTCAATAAGTGAACATGACAACTCTTAACGGAGTTAACACGACAATTCTTAAACGGAGTTAACACGACAATTCTTAACGGAGTTAACACGACAACTCTTAACAGAGTTAACAAAACACATATTAACGCAGTGAACATGACAACTCTAAACGCAGTTAACACGACAACTCTTCAAGGAGTTAACACGACAACTCTTCAAAGAGTGAACATGACAACTCTTAACGGAGTTAACACGACAATTCTTAACGGAGTTAACACGACAACTCTTCAAGGAGTGAACATGACAACTCTTAACGGAGTTAACACGACAACCCTTAACGGATTTAACACGACAACTCTTCAAGGAGTGAACCTGACAACTTTTAATGGAGTTAACACGACAACCCTTAACGGAGTTAACACGACATCTCTTCAAGGAGTGAACATGACAACTCTTAACGGAGTTAACACGACAACTCTTAACGGAGTTAACACGACAGATAGTAACGCAGTGAACATGACAACTCTTCAAGGAGTGAACATGACAACTCTTAACGGAGTTAACACGACAACTCTTCAAGGAGTGAACATGACAAATCTTAACGGAGTTAACACGACAACTCTTCAAGGAGTTAACACGACAACTCTTCAATGAGTGAACATGACAACTCTTCAAGGAGTGAACATGAAAACTCTTAATGAAGTTAACACGACAACTCCTAACGGAGTTAACACGACAATTCTTTAAGGAGTGAACATCACAACTCAACTCTTAACGGAGTTAACACGACAACTCTTAACGGAGTTAACACGACAACACTTAATGGAGTTAACACGACAATTCTTAACGGAGTAAACACAACACATATTAACGCAGTGTACATGACAACTCTAAACGAAGTTAACACGACAACTCTTAACGGAGTTAACACGACAACTCCTAACGGAGTTAATACGACAATTCTTCAAGGAGTGAACATGACAACTCTTAACGGAGTTAACACGACAACTCTTCAAGGAGTTAACACGACAACTCTTCAATGAGTGAACACGACAACTCTTCAATGAGTGAACATGACAACTCTTCAAGGAGTGAACATGACAACTCTTAACGGAGTTAACACGACAACTCCTAACGGAGTTAACACGACAATTCTTCAAGGAGTGAACATGACAACTCAACTCTTAACGGAGTTAACACGACAACTCTTAACGGAGTTAACACGACAACACTTAATGGAGATAACACGACAATTCTTAACGGAGTTAACACGACAACTCTTAACGGAGTAAACACAACACATATTAACGCAGTGTACATGACAACTCTAAACGGAGTTAACACGACAACTCTTCAATAAGTGAACATGACAACTCTTAACGGAGTTAACACGACAATTCTTAAACGGAGTTAACACGACAATTCTTAACGGAGTTAACACGACAACTCTTAACAGAGTTAACAAAACACATATTAACGCAGTGAACATGACAACTCTAAACGCAGTTAACACGACAACTCTTCAAGGAGTTAACACGACAACTCTTCAAAGAGTGAACATGACAACTCTTAACGGAGTTAACACGACAATTCTTAACGGAGTTAACACGACAACTCTTCAAGGAGTGAACATGACAACTCTTAACGGAGTTAACACGACAACCCTTAACGGATTTAACACGACAACTCTTCAAGGAGTGAACCTGACAACTTTTAATGGAGTTAACACGACAACCCTTAACGGAGTTAACACGACATCTCTTCAAGGAGTGAACATGACAACTCTTAACGGAGTTAACACGACAACTCTTAACGGAGTTAACACGACAGATAGTAACGCAGTGAACATGACAACTCTTCAAGGAGTGAACATGACAACTCTTAACGGAGTTAACACGACAACTCTTCAAGGAGTGAACATGACAAATCTTAACGGAGTTAACACGACAACTCTTCAAGGAGTTAACACGACAACTCTTCAATGAGTGAACATGACAACTCTTCAAGGAGTGAACATGAAAACTCTTAATGGAGTTAACACGACAACTCCTAACGGAGTTAACACGACAATTCTTTAAGGAGTGAACATCACAACTCAACTCTTAACGGAGTTAACACGACAACTCTTAACGGAGTTAACACGACAACACTTAATGGAGTTAACACGACAATTCTTAACGGAGTTAACACGACAACTCTTAACGGAGTAAACACAACACATATTAACGCAGTGTACATGACAACTCTAAACGAAGTTAACACGACAACTCTTAACGGAGTTAACACGACAACTCCTAACGGAGTTAATACGACAATTCTTCAAGGAGTGAACATGACAACTCTTAACGGAGTTAACACGACAACTCTTCAAGGAGTTAACACGACAACTCTTCAATGAGTGAACACGACAACTCTTCAATGAGTGAACATGACAACTCTTCAAGGAGTGAACATGACAACTCTTAACGGAGTTAACACGACAACTCCTAACGGAGTTAACACGACAATTCTTCAAGGAGTGAACATCACAACTCAACTCTTAACGGAGTTAACACGACAACTCTTAACGGAGTTAACACGACAACACTTAATGGAGTTAACACGACAATTCTTAACGGAGTTAACACGACAACTCTTAACGGGGTAAACACAACACATATTAACGCAATGTACATGACAACTCTAAACGGAGTTAACACGACAACTCTTAACGGAGTTAACACGACAATTCTTAACGGAGTTAACACGACAACTCTTAACAGAGTTAACACAACACATATTAACGCAGTGAACATGACAACTCTAAACGCAGTTAACACGACAACTCTTCAAGGAGTTAACACGACAACTCTTCAATGAGTGAACATGACAACTCTTAACGGAGTTAACACGACAATTCTTAACGGAGTCAACACGACAACTCTTCAAGGATTGAACACGACAACTCTTCAATGAGTGATCATGACAACTCTTAACGGAGTTAACACGACAATTCTTAACGGAGTTAACACGACAACTCTTCAAGGAGTATACATGACAACTCTTAACGGAGTTAACACGACAACTCCTAACGGAGTTAACACAACAACTCTTCAAGGAGTGAACATGACAACTCTTAAAGGAGTTAACACGACAATTCTAAACGGAGTTAACACGACAACTCTTAACGGAGTTAACACGACATCTTTTCAAGGAGTGAACATGACAACTCTTAACGGAGTTAACACGACAACTCTTCAAGGAGTGAACATGACAACTCTTAACGGAGTTAACATGACAATTCTTAACGGAGTTAACACGACAACTCTAAACGGAGTTAACACGACAATTCTTCAATGAGTGAACATGACAATTCTTAACGGAGTAAACACAACAATTCTTAACGCAGTTAACACGACAATTCTTAACGGAGTTAACACGACAACTCTTAACGGAGTTAACATAACAAATATTAACGCAGTGAACATGACAACTCTAAACGGAGTTAACACGACAATTCTTAACGGAGTTAACACGACAACTCTTAACGGAGTTAACACGACAACTCTTCAAGGAGTTAACACGACAACTCTTCAATGAGTGAACATGACAACTCTTCAAGGAGTGAACATGACAACTCTTAACGGAGTAACACGACAACTCTTAACGGAGTTAAAACGACAACTCTTCCAGGAGTTAACACGACATCTCTTCAGTGAGTTAACACGACAACTCTTCAATGAGTGAACATGACAACTCTTAACGGAGTTAACACGACAATTCTTAACGGAGTTAACACGACAACTCTTAACGGAGTTAACACGACAATTCTTAACGGAGGTAAAACGAAAACTCTTCCAGGAGTTAAAACGACATCTCTTCAGTGAGTTAACACGACAACTCTTCAATGAGTGAACATGACAACTCTTAACGGAGTTAACACGACAATTCTTAACGGAGTTAACACGACAACTCTTAACGGAGTTAACACGACAATTCTTAACGGAGTTAACACGACAACTCTTAACGGAGTTAACACAACACATATTAACGCAGTGAACATGACAACTCTTAACGGAGTTAACACAACACATATTAACGCAGTGTACATGACAACTCTTAACGGAGTTAAAACGACAACTCTTCAAGGAGTTAACACGACAACTCTTCAATGAGTGAACATGACAACTCTTAACGGAGTTAACACGACAATTCTTAACCGAGTTAACACGACAACTCTTAACGGAGTTAACACGACAATTCTTAACGGAGTTAACACGACAACTCTTAACGGAGTTAACACAACACATATTAACGCAGTGAACATGACAACTCTAAACGGAGTTAACACGACAACTCTTCAATGAGTTAACACGACAACTCTTCAATGAGTGAACATGACAACTCTTAACGGAGTTAACACGACAATTCTTAACGGAGTTAAAACTACATTTCTTAACGGAGTTAACACGACAATTCTTCAATGAGTGAACATGATAACTCTTAAAGGAGTTAATACGACAATTCTTAACGGAGTTAACACGGCAATTCTTAACGGAGTTAACACGACAACTCTTAACGGAGTTAACACGACAACTTTTCAAGGAGTTAACACGACAACTCTTAACGGAGTCAACACGACAACTCTTCAAGGAGTTAACACGACAACTCTTCAATGAGTGAACATGACAACTCTTAACGGAGTTAACACGACAATTCTTAACGGAGTTAACACGACAACTCTTAACGGAGTTAACACAACACATATTAACGCAGTGAACATGACAACTCTAAACGGAGTTAACACGACAACTTTTAACGGAGTTAACACGACAAATATTAACCCAGTGAACATGACAACTCTTATCGGAGTTAAGGCGACAACTCTTAACGGAGTTAACACGACAACTCTTAACGGAGTTAACACGACAACGCTTCAAGGAGTGAACATGACAGCTCTTAACGGAGTTAACACGAAACCACTCAACGGAGTTAAAACGGCAACTCTTCACCGAGTAAACATGAAAACTTTTCACGGAGTAAACACGACATCTCTTCACGGAGTTAACATGACAACTATTCACGGAGTAAACATGTCAACTCTTCACGGAGTTAATATGAAACCTCTTCACGGAGTACACATGACAACTATTAACGGAGCAAACATGAAAACATGTCATGGAGTAAACACGACAATTCTTCACGGAGTAAAATTGACAACTCTTATCGGAGTAAACACGACAACACTTCACGGTGTAAACACGAAAACCCTTAACGTAGTAAACATGACAACTCTTCACGGAGTAAACACTACAACTCTTAACGTAGTAAACACGACAACCCTTAACGGAGTTAACATGATAACTCTTCACGGAGTCAACTTGACATCTTTTAACGGAGTTTTCATGTTTACTCAGTGAAGTGTTGTCATGTTTACTCCGTGAATAGTTTTTATGTTTACTTCGTGAATAGTTGTCATGTTTACTTCGTGAATATTTGTCATGTTTACTCCGTGCAGAGTTGTCATGTTTACTCCGTGCAGAGTTGTCATGTTTACTCCGTGCAGAGTTGTCATGTTCACTTAATGAAGCGTTGTGATGTTACCTCCGTTATATGTTGTCATGTTTACTCCGTGAATAGTTGTCATGTTTACTCAGTGAAGTGTTGTCATGTTTACTCCGTGAATAGTTGTCATGTTTACTCAGTGAAGTGTTGTCATGTTTACTCCGTGAATAGTTGTCATGTTTACTCAGTGAAGTGTTGTCATGTTTACTCCGTGAATAGTTGTCATGTTAACACCGTTAAGAGTTGTCATGTTCACTCAGTTAAGAGTTGTCATGTTGACTCCGTGAAGAGTTATCATGTTAAGTCCGTTAAGGGTTGAGGTGGTTACTACGTTAACTCTTCCCGAAGTAAACATTACAGCTCTTAAACGGAGGTAACATCACAACGCTTCATTAAGTGAACATGACAAATCTTCACGGAGTAAACATGACACCTCTTTACGGAGTAAACATGAAAACTCTTAACATAGTAAATATGACAACTCTTCACGGATTAAACACTACAACTCTTAACGTAGTAAACACGACAACCCTTAACGGACTTAACATGATAACTATTCACGGAGTCAACATGACGACATATAACGGAGGTAACATCACAACGCTTCATTAAGTGAACATGACAACTCTGCACGGAGTAAACATGACAACTCTGCACGGAGTAAACAACTTTTCACGGGGTGAATATGACATTCCTTCACGGAGTAAACATGACAACTCCAAACGTAGTAAAAATGACAAACTCTTCACGGAGTAAACATGATAACTCTTCACGGATAAAATAGACAACTCTTCACGAGTAAACACGACAACACTTCACGGAGTAAACACGACAACACTTCACGGAGTAAACACGAAAACTCTTAACATAGTAAACATGACAACTCTTCACGGATTAAACACTACAACTCTTAACGTAGTAAACACGACAACCCTTAACGGACTTAACATGATAACTATTCACGGAGTCAACATGACGACTTATAACGGAGTTAACACGACAACTCTTAACTTGAAGTTAACACGACTACTCTTAACTGAGTGAACATGACAACTATTCACGGAGTGAGCATGACATCTCATAACGGAGTTAACACGACAACTCCTTACGGCGTTAACACGACACCATTTAACTGAGTTAACATGATAACTCTTCACGGGGTAAACATGAAAACTTTCCACGGAGTAAACATGACAACTCTTCACGGAGTAAACATGACACCTTTTTACGGACTAAACATGACAACTCTTATCTGAGGTAACATGACAAATCTTCACGGAGTGAACATCTCTTCACGGAGTAAATATGGCAACTCCTCACGGAGTAAAAATGACAAACTCTTCACGGAGTAAACATGATAACTCTTAACGGATAAAATTGACAACTCTTCACGAGTAAACTTGATAACTCTTCACTGATAAAATTGAGCATGACATCTCATAACGGAGTTAAAACGACAACTGTTTACGGAGTTAACACGACACCATTTAACGGAGTTAAAATGACAACTCTTCACTGAATAAACATGACAACTTTTCACGGATTAAACATGACAACTATTCATGTAGTAAACATGACAAATATTCACGAAGTAAACATGACAACTCTTCACGGAGTAAACATGGCAACTCTTAACGGATGGTAACATGACAATTCTTCCTGGACTGAACATGACAAATCTACACGGAGTAAACATGACAACTCTTATCGGATAGGTAACATGACAAATCTTCACAGACTGAACATGACATCTCTTCACGGAGTAAACATGACAACTCCTAACGGAGTAAAAATGACAAACTCTTCACGGAGTAAACACGATAACTCTTCACGGAGTAAAATTGACAACTCTTCACGAGTAAACACGACAACACTTCACGGATTAAACACAAAAACTCCTTACGTTAAGAGTTGTAGTGTTTAATCCATGAAGAGTTGTCATGTTTACTACTTTGAGAGTTTTCGTGTTTACTCCGTGAAGTGTTGTCGTGTTTACTCTGAGAAGAGTTGTCACTTTTGATCCGTGAAGAGTTGTCGTGTTTACGCCGTGAAAAGAGTTCATGTTTGCATCGTTAATAGTTATCATGTGTACTCCGTGAAGAGGTTTCATATTAACTCCATGAAGAGTTGTCATGTTTACTCCGTGAAGAGTTGTCATGTTACCTCCGTGAAGAGTGAGTTATCAAGTTCGCTTCGTGCAGAGTTGTCGTGTTTACTCCGTGAAGAGGTTTAGTGTTTACCTCGTTACGAGTTGTCACGTTTACTACGTTAAGAGTTTTCGTGTTTACTCAGTGAATAGCTGTCAAGTTTACTCCGTGAAGATTTGTCATGTTTACTCCGTGAAGAGTTGTCATGTTTAATCCGTGAACAGTTGTCATGTTTACTACGTTAAGAGTTTTAGTGTTTACTCCTTGAAGTGTTGTCGTGTTTACTCCGGGAAGATGACAACTCAATCTCTGAGTAAACCTGACAACTTTTCACGGAGAAAACATGAAAAATCTGCACGGAGTGAACATGACAACTCTTCACGGATTAAACATGACAACTCTTCACGGAGTAAACATGACACCTCTTTACGGAGTAAACATGACAACTCTACACGGAATAAACATGACCACTCTTATCGGAGGTAACATGACAAATTTTCACGGAGTAAACAACTTTTCACGGGGTGAACATGACATCTCCTCACGGAGTAAACATGACAACTCCTAACGGAGTAAAAATGACAAACTCTACACGGAGTAAACATGACAACTCCTAACGGAGTAATAATGACAAACTCTTCACGGAGTAAACACGATAACTCTTCACGGAGTAAAAAATGACAACTCTATACGGATTAAACATGACAACACTTATCGGAGGTAACATGACAACCCTTCACGGAGTAAACAATTTTTCACGGGGAGAACATGACATGTCTTTACGGAGTAAACATGAAAACTGCTAATAGAGTCAAAATGACAAACTCTTACCGGAGTAAACATGATAAATATTCACGGAGTAAAATTGACAACTCTTCACGAGTAAACACGACACCACTTCACGGAGTAAACACGAAAACTCTTTACGTGAAGAGTTGTCATGTTTACTACATTAAGAGTTTTCGTGTTTACTCCGTGAAGTGTTGTCGTGTTTACTCCGAGAAGAGTTGTCAATTTTACTCCGTGAAGAGTTGTCGTGTTTACTCCGTGAAAAGTTTTCATGTTTAATCCGTGTAGAGTTGTCATGTGTACTCCGTGAAGAGTTGTCATGTTTACTCCGTGATGAGTTGTCATGACAACTCTTCACGGAGAAAACATGAAAATATGGCAAGGAGTGAACATGACAACTCGAAACGGAGTAAACATGAAAACTATTCACAGAGTAAACTTGACAACTCTTGACGGAGGTAACATGACAACACTTCACGGAGACATGACACCTCTTCACGGAGTAAACATGACAACTCTTCAAGGAGTAAGCATGACAACACTTCACGGAGACATGACACCTCTTCACGGAGTAAACATGACAACTCTTCAAGGAGTTAGCATGACAACACTTCACGGAGTGAACATGACAACTCCTCCAGGAGTGAACATAACAAATCTCCACGGAGTAAACTCTTACGGAGTTAACACAACAAATCTTTACGAATTTAACACGACAAATCTTAACGGTGTAAACATGACAGCTCATAACGCAGGTAACACCATAACTCTTCACTGAGTAAACATGACAACTCTTAACGTAGTTAACACGATAACTTTTCACGGAGTAAACATGACACCTCTTTACGGAGTAAACATGACAACTATACACGGAATAAACATGACAACTCTTATCGGAGGTAACATGACAAATTTTCACGGAGTAAACAACTTTTCACGGGGTGAACATGACATCTCCTCACGGAGTAAACATGACAACTCCTAACGGAGTAAAAATGACAAACTCTTCACGGAGTAAACACGATAACTCTTCACGGAGTAAAATTGACAACTCTTAACGTAGTTAACACGGTAACTCTTCACGGAGTAAACATGACACCTCTTTACGGAGTAAACATGACATCTCTATACGGATTAAACATGACAACTCTTATCGGAGGTAACATGATAACCCTTCACGGAGTAAACAATTTTTCACGGGGTGAACATGACATCTCTTTACGGAGTAAACATGAAAACTGCTAATAGAGTCAAAATGACAAAACACTTCACGGAGTAAATAAACATGATAAATCTTCACGGAGTAAAATTGACAACTCTTCACGAGTAAACACGACAACACTTCACGGAGTAAACACGAAACCTCTTTACGTGAAGAGTTGTCATGTTTACTACGTTAAGAGTGTTCGTGTTTACTCCGTGAAGTTTTGTCGTGTTTACTCCGAGAAGAGTTGTCAATTTTACTCCGTGAAGAGTGGTCGTGTTTACTCCGTGTAGAGTTGTCATGTGTACTCCGTGAAGAGTGAGTTGTCATGTTCGCTCCGTGCAGAGTTGTCGTGTTTACTCCGTGAAGAGTTTTAGTGTTTACCTCGTGACGAGTTGTCATGTTTACTACGTTGAGTGTGTTCGTGTTTACTCAGTGAACATTTGTCATGGTTACTCCGTGAACAGTTGTCATGTTTATTCGGTGAATATTTGTCATGCTTACTCCATGTAGAGTTCTCATGTTTAATCCGTGAAAAGTTGTCATGTTTACTCCGTGAAGAGTTGTCATGTTTACTACGTTAAGAGTTTTCGTGTTTACTCCTTGAAGTGTTGTCGTGTTTACTCCGAAAAGATGACATATCTTCTCGGAGTAAACATGACAACTCTTCACGGAGTAAACATGACAACTCTGCACGGTGTGAACATGGCAACTCACTATACACGGAGGTAACATGACAACTCTTCAAGGAATAAACATGACAACTCCTAAAGGAGTAAACACAACATGACAACTCCTACAGGAGTAAACATAACATGACAACTATTAACGGATGTAACATGACAACTCTTCACGGAGTAAACATGACAACTCTTAAATGGGTTAACTTGATAACTCTTCACGTTGTGAACCTGACAATTCCTCCCGGAGTGAACATAACAACTATCCACGGAGTATACTCTTACGGAGTTAACACAACAAATATTAACGGAGTTCACACGACAACTCTTAACGGAGTAAACATGACAGCTCATAACGGAGGTAACATCATAACTCTTCACTGAGTAAACATGACAACTCTTAACGTGGTTAACACGGTGACTCTTCGCGGAGTAAACATGACAATTCCTCACTGAGTAAACATGACAAACAACTCTTAACGTAGTTAACGCGGTAACTCTTCGCGGAGGTAAACTGACAACTCTTCACGGAGTAAACATGACAACTCTTAACGTAGTTAACACGGTAACTCTTCACGGATTAAACATGACAACTCTTCACGGATTAAACATGACAACTCTTCACGGAATTAACATGACAACTCTTAATGAATTAACATGACAAATGGAAACGGAGTAAACATGAAAATTATTCACAGAGTAAACTTAACAATTCTTGACGGAGATAACATGACAACTCTTCACGGAGGTAACATGACAACTCTTCAAGGAGTGAACATGACAGCTATCCACGGAGTGAATATGACATCTCTTCACGGAGTGAACATGACAACTCCTCATAGAGTTAACATGACACCTTGCTCTTAATGGAATAATCATGACAAATATTAACGGAGTTAACATGCCAGCTCTACACGGACTGAACATGACAACTCTTCATGAAGTAAACATGACAACTCTTAACGAGTTAACATGACAACTCGAAACGGAGAAAACATGACTCCTCTTCACGGAGCTAACATGACGACTCTTCAAGGAGTGAACACGACGACTCTTTACGGAGTGAACTTGACATCTCTTGACGGAGTAAACATGTCAACTCTTCACGGTGTGAACATGACATTTCTTCACGGAGTTAACATGGCAAATCCTCACGGAGTTAACATGACAACTCTTCACGGAGTAAACATGATAACTCTTACGGAGTTAAGATTACAACTACTCATGGAGTAATCATGACAACTCTTCGCGGAGTTAACATGACTACTTTTCATTGAGTGAACTTAACGGAAAAAAGATGACAACTCAAAACGGAGTGAACATGAAAACTCTTAACGGAGTTAACATGACAAATCATGCCTTTTGATGCATGCGTTTAACATGCGTCCACGTGCGTTTGGAACTTTGCGAAAAAGCCCCAGACAATCATACCTGTAATATAAGTAATACTATGAAGGTCTGATAACAGGTATGGTGGTGTTATTTATGCCAACGCCAAAATGAGCTTGAAGGCATATAGAGTAGCCCTAAAATATTTCCAGCGGGTTTGTTTTGAAATACGGCAGTTGTGCATGCGGGCATTGCATGAAGTCTTAACAAACATTGCCAATAAGTGCGGATGTGATTCCCATTGACAATATACTCTATAGGAAGATTCATATCTCTATATTAGGTACACGCCATAAGCGCTATAATTCTCATAGCTTGGATTGGGTGGGGTGGGCATTTATATTTGCGTAGATCATTATTTATAATTATTTAATTAGTTTGAAGCAAATTAGTTTTGATATTTGATTTCGTTTTAGAATATCAGGGTCTTAGTAGCCCTATTTGAAGTTGTAGGCTGAAGCAATTGAGAAACCACATGTCAGACGTTGTTAGTGGGGTCCGGTCTCTGATGGAATACTCCCCCACTTTTTTAAAATAAGAAGTGCTTTCTGGCGGATTTGTGCAGACTTTTTGGCTGGAATAAATAGAATATATCTGGAAAACGTTTTAAGCCCAGGCATGGAGTGCCTAAAGGCATTTACTCCACTATATGTTGATTAAATTGCACGAATAGAACATATAATTACATTGTAGAATAATGAAGAAAACGTGAAATGCTGAAATCTCCCATATTTTTTTTATTACCTTTTATTTAAATAATGGTTATGCAAGCAGGATCGAGGTGTTATTTTAATGGTTGATATAAAATGTATCTCTACCTTTAGATGCTTTGCTATGTGACCCTTAGGAAGAAATACAAAGAGTAAGAGCTCTGCTCGGTCTAAGGCAGTGCCTAAAATTCATATTAGTTTCACTTTAATGTTGCCAATTTACCTTGTATATGGCGGCGATTTGTAGGAGAAATCATGACAGGCTAGACGCAGCTGAAGCTTTTCACGTGCACACACCGCATAGCTCACTTTTGAATTTTGACACAAAGTAGTCCCAATTTGCACTCACGTTCAGTTACGCGGAAATTGCAGTTGTCTTTTAAAAAACGTTAGGTTAAGCCAATTTTGAATGCAAAAACAACACAGACAATGAAAAAAGTAAGTTTATACGTTAAACATCCCCATAGAATTCGTTTTGACCACTACTGGCATATTTTGATTAGCCTAAATCGCGGATCAAATGTGAAGATCGGCAATTTTGAGTTTTTTTAAACTCCAAAATTACCGATTTCTCAAAATTGTCACAAAAAACAGGTATTCACCGATTTGGCTGAAATTAACAGGAATAATAGCAATACCTGTACTACCTTTCCTGAAAATTTCGGCAAAATTCATGACTACCCATTTTTTGAGACCGTTTTGAAAGATGGTCACACCTTTTTGACACTCAGAACACATATATTCTGAATGGCGGCTGCAAGCTAAATAAGCAAAACTGAAAATCAATAATAGAAACGTAAAACATGAATATTTTCTACTCCCGGACATAGTTATTTCCTGTCCCGGATAAAATGTCAGTAAATCGGATTTCCAGTTCAACGTTTAACACTTTTATACCTGTCTTTTAACATCAGCAGCATATAGGCGCTTATTGAAAATCGCGACTTTTATAGTCGGCTATTGTTCACAGGGGTCCGGCGCATGTGCTTTGCCGCTAAATACCAGTTGAAATCGAACAAAAGTATCCTACATGAGTTGGGAAGACATCTGAGTCCAGCAGCCAAATCATAGAATAGAACATTATACAAGGGATAATAATTAGGCATACACCTCATTCTCACTAAGTTCAATCTATGCTGAATGTTGTTTTAATTAAAAGAGTAAATCCTTAAACTCTACATGCCTCCTATACCCAAGTGTTCAAGGTGTCCAACATTGGTATATATTTTAATATCGCTCAATTCAGTACCGAGAAATCGACATCGAAACTTTGAAAAACTGGTCCAAATCTTTACTCGGAAGACCCCGTGCCTAAACAGAGTCACTCTGTAAACAACAACTCTAACAGCAGTTGCATACGAAACAGGACTACGGATCATTTAGTCGTCACCGCAAATAATGAATGCTAATTGTTTTCCTTACCAGTTAATTCAATGGAAGCTACACTTTCTCTTCTTTTTACAACCGTCAAATTTTGTTTCAATCAGCAGCCATATTGGTCTGGTACCTGCGCTCAAAGAGAGAATAACGAGCGCAGTAGGGAAAGGGTACCAAACCAATATGGCTTCCCAGAGAGTGGAATTCAAAAACCGTACCTGAATACTCTTACTGGCAAATATTAATGTTTCGAGCCGGCCCATGGAGGGAAATTCAGGACCGTACCTTAGGCTACACTTACTATCGACTATATTTCTATGGTTCTTTAACATGTTTTTTATAATTGAAGATTTTAATAAGCTTGAGAAATATTAGATACCGATTTATTTAAGTGGCTAACCCAATTTGTACAGATTTTATTTTATTCTCATTAAAATAGCTATCCCGCCAACAACAGCCACATTTTATAAACATTATGTACACTGTTTCTAAACCTACCGATGACAAATAATATATCGTCCCATCAACGCAATAACTCTGTAAGCCACGTATTTTCAGAAAATCACCTTTTTTGCATAAATGGGTCTCCCATATTGAGATACATTTTCTATCAAAAGATTGGAGTTGATTGGCACTTTTCGGGATTTTATTTCATTAGATGCACAACTCGCTATCTGCTGTCATGAAAAAGTGCACTTACGGAGTTGTTACATTGAACGTTTCAATGCAAAAACTCTGTAAGTGGCACTGTGCTCTAACAATAACTCTGTAAGTGCACTTACAGAGTTATTGCATTCAATTAATCGGAGTATCATCACTTATGACAATACAGTGATGTCACTAAATTAATATGATGTCATAATATTTTTCATTCATTATTTAGCTTATAATATATATAAAAAAGGGAACATTTTACAGTTTTCCCCAAAATAAAACTTAAATCAGTGATCAACACAGGTTGATATTGAACTCTAAAACCATAGATTAAGAAGAAAAAATACTAAATTTTAGAGTGATTATTAAGATTAAGTTATATTTGAGCAATTTACATCTTTACAACGGAACTGTTAATTAGAAATCGGCAAAAATAGTCATTTTGTTTTTATAAATATAAATATGATTGTCCGTGTTTTATCTTTCCTAATAGAATACTGGTTAGATATTAGTTTTATCCTTATTGAATAATAGAATATAATTCCCTATTTGATGTAATTCTATCCTAATAGAAATAATTACTTGTTTTATTATGTCAATGCTGTCCAGAATATTACATTCCTGGGAGGGTGAATATTACCTGAGACAAACAATGGCAACCAAGGTGGAGCCGAAGTAGACAATTTCTTTTTGAAGGTTGAAAATATTCACTCACCCTCACAGGAATGTAATATTTATTTCATTATACTGAAATTCATTTGAAAAAATATTGGTTCTGCTGAATGTTCTTTTAAAATAAAACATTCGTTTGAAATAAAACATTAAAAAAAATTGTTTTTACACTTTAATTAGTTAACAGTAAAAGCAAATATGTATACTTTTATATGTATACATTGAGTTTTCTAAGCGAGCGCTCATCATTAGTGTGCATGTAACAGTGTATTTAGCGGGCAATAGTGAAAGTGTTTCATGGTCCGTCTATGGAAATTCAGCATGTTCAACATTGTGCTTAAGACTTTTTGTGCATATAATGGTGTAGCGGGTAATAGGGGGAAATGTTTCAGAGTCCGTTTATGGGAATTTAACACTTTTACTTGAGGTAGGTATGATAACAGAAAATAATTACCAGTGTGTTTTAATATCTACTTCATAGAAAATAATTACCTGTATGGTATCCAATCTCGTAGAAAAGAAATTTGCATGTGTTTATTGTGTCTGTGTAATTTAATTAATCCGGTTACAAACAAATTATGGTTACAAACAAATTATAATTTAAATTGGTTGAGTGGCATCAAACTTTGTACATGTGAGGGTGAGGACTATGCTTGATTGTGAAAAGATACTTAAGAACTGAGATAAAATTATCTTTTATTGATATACCAATCACTCAGACATTTAAAGACAAGACATATTAGTTTTTATTTGTTTTGACCTGCAACAAGTGTTGTGTCTACCCTATGATGCTATGCATCACGTTTATACTCCACGCCCAAGTTAAGCAACTTTAGCTTAAAACCATTTACTCTATTTGGTCAGGTGACGGCTTTTCATATATTTGGAATGAAATAATTGCAAAAAGGGAATCCTCTGAGGTGCTTTTGGAAGCAATGGCTGCTACCGGAATAAAGACTGTTACACTGTAACTGTTTGTGGAGCTCTTTGGTCTAGTGGTCGAGCATTGAGCCCTTAATCGAAAAGTCATGGGTTCGATTCCTGCCATAACCATATGTTGTGTCCCTGAGCAAGACACGTTATCTGCATTAATTTGCTTAGTACTGGTTCTACCCAGGAAGACATCAAGAGTGGTTCAAATAAGTTCATAGAGCTTTTGTTACAATCAATGTAAAACAAATAAGTTTAACCTAACTGTTCAGTTCAGAATACGAATAGATACTTTGTAACCATGCTGCGATATGCCATAAAACTTTTTGTGTATAACAGAGTCATACATTTTTGAAGAGGCCTCACTCAAAACAAAAAATATTATTCTGTTCAAATGTGCAACCAAAAATTCAAACTGCTCAGTGGACTTTGCCATACAAGCTTCCTGAATTATGTATGGTAGTGAGGAAAAGTCAATTCTTATATATGGATGGCGGGAGGTATACAGTACTGGTTCTACCCAGTAACAAGAGGCCCAAGAGGGCCTCTGAACGCTCTACTGGCTGTTATACCATTGATGAATCGAGTCGTACTACATGGTGTCTAGAGTGTACACAAGGTTTTTCAAGTATTTGACCTAGTGACCTAGTTTTTGCCCCCATGGGACCCATTTTCGAACTTGACCAAAATATAATTAAGACAACATTTCGACAAAGTTTCATCAAGATCGGGTAAAAAATATGGCCTCTAGAGTGTACACACGGTTTTTCCAAAGTTTGACCTAGTGACCTAGTTTTTAACACCATGTGACCCTTTTTTGAACCTGACCAAGATATAATTAAGACAAACATTTTGACAAAGTTTCATCAAGGTTGGGTCAGAAATACGGCTTCTAGAGTGTACACAAGGTTTTTCAAGTATTTGACCTAGTGACCTAGTTTTTAATCCCATGTGACCCATTTTCAAACTTGACTAAGATATAATTAAGACAAACATTCTGACAAAGTTGCATCAAGCTCGGGTCAAAAATATGGCCTCTAGAGTGTGCACAAGGTTTTTCCAATATTTGACCTAGTGACCTAGTTTTTAACTTCATGTGACCCATTACCGAACTTGATCAAGATATAATTAAGATTAACAATTTGACAAAGTTTCATCAAGATTGGGTAACAAATATGACCTCTAGAGTGTACACAAGTTTTTTCAAGTATTTGACCTAGTGACCTAGTTTTTGACCCCACATAACCCATTTTTGAACTTGACCAAGATTTTATTGAGACAAACATTCTGACAAAGTTTCATGATGATTGCATCAGAAATGTGGCCTCTAGAGTGTACACAAGAAAAGTTAACGGACGACGGACGACGGAAAACGGACAACACACCATCCCATAAGCTCTTCTGGCCCTTGGCCAGTAGAGCTAAAAACAAACTTTACCGAGCTGTTATTGACATTAACAATCTGGTAAAGTTTGGAAAAGATCGAATGAAAAAAAATATGGCGTCTAGAGTGTACACAACGTTTTTCAAGTATTTGACCTAGTGACCTAGTTTTTGACCCCATGGGACCCATTTTCGAACTTGACCAAAATATAAATAAGACAACATTTCGACAAAGTTCATCAAGATCGGGTCAGAAATATGGCCTCTAGAGTGTACACAAGGTTTTTCAAGTATTTGACCTAGTGACCTAGTTTTTGACCCTGTGTGACCCATTTTCGAATTTTAGCAAGCTATGATTGAGACAAATATTCTGACAAAATTGTATCAAGATCGGGTCAAAAGTATGGCCTCTAGAGTGTACACGGTTTTTCCAAAGTTTGACCTAGTGACCTAGTTTTTAACACCATGTGACCCATTTTTGCACTTGACCAAGATATAATTAAGACAAACATTTTGACAAAGTTTCATCAAGATTGGGTCAGAAATACGGCTTCTAGGGTGTACACAAGGTTTTTCAAGTATTTGACCTAGTGACCTAGTTTTTAACCCCATGTGACCCATTTTCAAACTTGACCAAGATATAATTAAGACAAACATTCTGACAAAGTTGCATCAAGCTCGGGTCAAAAATATGGCCTCTAGAGTGTGCACAAGGTTTTTCCAATATTTGACCTAGTGACCTAGTTTTTAACTTCATGTGACCCATTTCCGAACTTGATCAAGATATAATTAAGATATACAATTTGACAAAGTTTCATCAAGATTGGGTAACACATATGACCTCTAGAGTGTACACAAGTGTTTTCAAGTATTTGACCTAGTGACCTAGTTTTTGACCTCACATGACCCATTTTTGACTTTAACGAGATTTTATTGAGACAAACATTCTGACAAAGATTCATCAAGATCGGGTCAAAATATGGCCTCTAGAGTGTACACACTGTTTTTCCAAAGTTTGACCTAGTGACCTAGTTTTTAATACCATGTGACCTATTTTTGCACTTGACCAAGATATAATTAAGATAAACATTTTGACAAAGTTTCATCAAGATTGGGTTAGAAATACGGCTTCTAGAGTGTACACAAGGTTTTTCAAGTATTTGACCTAGTGACCTAGTTTTTAACCCCATGTGACCCATTTTCAAACTTGACCAAGATATAACTAAGACAAACATTCTGACAAAGTTGCATCAAGCTCGGGTTAAAAATATGGCCTCTAGCGTGTACACAAGGTTTTTCCAATATTTGACCTAGTGACCTAGTTTTTAACTTCATGTGACCCATTTCCGAACTTGATCAAGATATAATTAAGATAAACAATTTGACAAAGTTTCATCAAGATTGGATAACAAATATGACCTCTAGAGTGTACACAAGTTTTTTCAAGTATTTGACATAGTGACCTAGTTTTTGACCTCACATGACCCATTTTCGAACTTGACCGAGATTTCATTTAGATACACATTCTGACAAAGTTTCATGATGATTGCATCAGAAATGTGGCCTCTAGAGTGTACACAAGCAAAAGTTAACGGACGGACGACGGACGGACGACGGACAACGGACAACACACCATCCCATAAGATCTGCTGGCCCTTGGCCAGTAGAGCTAAACATGGGTGGTCTGTCTCCAGCACCAAAAAATAAAATCGATCGTCGTATATAACCTAACATGTGTTGAAAATGATGTAAAACACCATACAAACAAACAAGCAAATGATGTAATAAAACCTATAATGTTACTCAGTTGGCAATGAACTCACTTCAGTGATTAAGGACTATCGGTCAGCCATCTTTGAAAAAAAAATAAAAAATGGTTGGGTATGATTAATTGAAATTTTCATCCAAATGCATATTACAGGCATGAACATTGTCATTGATATAATAAATGACATTAATGCAACACTATTGATGTGAACATAATATCAGAAACAATATTTATTTGGCAGAAATAGTGCCCTTTATATTCGAAAAGTTTGACGCAAGTTTACTCTAAGATGTTTTGTTTTTTATTTTAAATGAATTTGTCCATATAATTGTCCATTTATCTTTCAAAGATGGCTGACCGGTAGTCCTTAAGAACTTAGACACTGCCACTGATGGTATGAACGTCAAATGGACATCCCCTAGAAACTTGGACAATTGATCCAACTGACATGATGACCATCAGTTAAGACCATGATGGTATTCCCTAACCATAAGTCTGATGCTATGCGTAAGTAAACATTCAAAGCTACCAGAACCTATAAATAAAAGAGGTGTAATAAAAGAGTGCCATTCTAATGTTAAATTTATTAAACAAAATGGATAACATTGCATTCAATAAGTTTAGTAAATTCAGTATTAATGAAAGTGATATTCTATTTACCACATATTCCAAAAATGCCACATGAAATACACATGTATAGATGTAGCTGCTTTAGTCTTCTCTGTAACGCTCTGAACAGTCAGAACTGCTTCACTGATTTCCGTAACTCCGGAATTACCAGTTTCGGAAATCTATTACACACTGACATGAACAGGAAAGGCCAAGATGTGATGATTTGGTCTTATTTATTTTTCCTGTTTATTACACTCAACTGTATTATGATATGTTTGTCATGGTTTTATTATACTCCCAGATGCAAGTTATGTAATGGAATGATATCCCACCCATTTCTGTAAACTTTGTACCAAAATTATTCCAATTGTGATGGTGACTTTTAAAAACCTATAAAGTGAAAGTGTTGCAATAATGATGCTAATCAGTTTATACAAGCTGTAATGAGTGTCATACTATAATACCATATAAATGTGCTGAACTCTGTCAGATTAACCTTATAGAAAACCTTTCTTGAGTGAAATGTGAAATCTCTTTCACACTTTTTTTTAGAAAGGAAAAAGACATGCTTCTATGAGTGAAGTGAATGCAATACTAATCCTTCTGAAATATTACTTACTTAAGAACTGATTCACAAATTCTGAGCGTTTATACAATTTTAAATGCTGGTAGTGAATTGCAAATTCAATGTCCTACTTGCTTGTCCTACTTGAAAAATGAAGTTTACTCGACGTTGGAAGTTTTTTCCTTCAGAATGTATCAAGTGAATGTAAAAATTGTTTAATAAGGAGCTAAAACAATAATTCATTATTGACCAGCCCCTTTAGATGTTATAATCGCTAATATCTGATTATAAAGTTACATGGCGTAGTCAAATATCTTGCAATAACAGGGACCCGTTCCCAATGCAAACTAGTCTATGTTTTACATTTAATTACATGATACATCCCTCATGTTACATACTAATCAATATATTTTAGTGATGTAATAGTGTTCCTAATTGTACCTTTTAGGTTATTACCTCATCCCAACTTACAAAATGTTGGCGTAAACAATTCTCAACTGGCCATTTTACCGATGAAATAAATCCCAATTTGGTCATTTTACGACAGAAATTACCCAAATTTACAAGGGTCCTGTTTCCTAAAATACCTGGAAAAAGCCCTGATTCAGTTTTGTATATACTACAGATTGCCATGAAAGAATCTGTTATTTTTTTTAGCATTTGTTACGACATGGCCATAAATTGTAAGTGTGAATCCAAATTTTGAGGTTTTTTATGGCTAACTATTTATATATTAACATATAGACAACAACTACAAATGCAAGTTGGGCATTAATAATAATAATAACCAGCACAATTATTCACAAACAGTCTTTTCAAACTTTTTCAGTGGAGTTGAACTTTTCAGCGCACAAAGTCACTATGATTTAATTATTATCATTAACTCATTTGATATTTAGTTTTAAATTAAATAGCATAAAAGAGTTACCATAGTTAAGGTATATAACATTTAAATCTAAAGCAGTGTCTGTATATGTACCATTGTTAAGTAAAAAACAACAGTTTTTTGTCTCTCCTGAACAATTTAACAAAGTGCACTTACGGAGTTATTGCGTTGATGGGACGATATATAACTTACATTTATTTAAGATGGGTTACAAATAAAACAAAATGTTACTAGTTTATATTTATTGGAATAAGCTGGCCATGGCTTCAACAATATATAGTGTAAAATAAAATGTGTAGTTAATCAAATTGGAACATTTCAGGTAAATCCAATGTTCATAGTCCAAACTAAGTTTAAATTGTAACTGACCACTGTACAGTGTAAACCCTGGGAACAGATGTTCACAAAGACAAGTCTTAAAATCATAGAAAATAACAAAGTTCTTAGAATACTGTACAGTGTAAACTCTGGGAACAGATGTTCACAAAGACAAGTCTTAAAATTAAAAACTTCTTACATAGAAAATAACAAAGTTCTTAGAATATTCTAACTACACTATGCTGTGTCCGCGAAATACCGCCATATGCCACTCGGCATGTGCCACATGCCGCGTGACACGGCCAAATATGGGGGAAGCGGAACACAGCTTAGATAATAAAAACCTCCAAAGAGGTATGACAGACGTACTTCAACCAATGAAGCAATTGTGTTATGTCATATACATAAACAAAATAAAAACAACTTTTAAAAATCAACCAAAAAATCTCCAAAGAGGTATAACAGACATACTTCAACCAATGAAGCTATTGTGTCATGTCATATACAAAAAGCTACAAAAAGCACAAACAAAAACCTCCAAAGAGGTATAACATACTTCAACCAATGAAGCGATTGTGTCGTGTCATAATTTATAAATAATTTATAAAAGTTATAAAAAGGCTCAACAACAGTTTGTTGCGATAAAATAGCTATGGAGAGCTAATATAACCCAAATAGGGTAAATATAAAAATTATCTATACGATTGCCAAGCCACAGCCAAGCTTAAAGGTTGAATGTATAATTTCTTCAATTTAACTTATAAACATTAATTCCTTGTTATAAACCATTCACAAACAAGGCTTGCCTTGATAAAATAAGTGTACATCATCCCAATACAGCATTCTTTATAAGATTTCAATATTTAACATAAAAAACATCGACTTTTGCTTCGATAGGATTAATTTAAAAGCCCCAGGTTAAAATAATGTTTGGGCAGGCCCCACTATTTATCATCCTTAATAGAAATACAAGTTACCAGGCAACAAAGCATCATCTACTTCCTTGTTCCTGAACAATGAAATGCCACTATATACATTCATTGGCAAGAAATTAAGCAGTTCAATATATATTTCCAAATTCAACACAAAATAAGTGTTATCGACCTACTTTGACATTCACAATAGAAAACTAAATGTCCATAAACTCTTCGATCAAAAACGGCAGGAGCCCAATTGTATACAGTTCCGTGCGTCATATTCACTTTGGCTTTCATAGTACGAGTCTGGTCTGCAATAAACCAGGTCTAAATGTTTGTTCCTGGCTATCATTTATACTAGCAAATTGTAAACGGAGAGCTTAACATATGATACCAACTACTGAAGGTGTCTATGGTACGTCTCGCAACCGCATGTCCGATACCCAGTTATTCGACGAACATTGTTGATTGGCCTTTCGACATCGTGATGGTGACTTAAAAACAACAGCCACTGAATGAAAAGATCATTGTACGCAAACAGAATAAATATGTAAAGCTGACTGCTAGACGAAAAAATTTAGGACATTTATACTGTTATAGCAGCAGCAGACACAGCAGTAAGTAAAACTATCTGTAATAAGCAAAACAAACTGTGACATATATCTATCATCAATTTGACAAAAGAACAATAGCATAGACCTGCAATCAACACGCTGCCAGTTGTAAATAATAAAGCACATGCAGTTGTATTATAACCTATTGTCAATATACTTTGAAATAAACACTAGGGCGGAGATATGTAAGTACTCACGACATGTTAATTACATGCTCATCGACATACTCACACTCTTGGTGTAAAATAACATAACTGGTAGTATATACCGTTTTCAGCCATTTTCAGACTCCTGGTGTAAAGTTAGTATATTTATTAACCAACATTCATGCATTTGCATACTCCAAGTGTAAAAACTGACAATTTATACCTGTTTGTTATAACTGCGACAACAAAAAGCGCACCACTTTACACACACTAAGAATATGGTCACTTTAATTCATTCCTGTTAGGCGCAATATGACCTTTCATGTGTTGGTGCACCTTAAAACCCAATTCAATTCTTCACTTTAATTCTAGGCCTGTTGCCGACACCCACTGTAGAAAGTGCATATTTCTCTAAAGTGAATAGAAATAATGTATGTTCTTTGTTTTTGTTATCTGTTGTTGTTGCTGTAGTTTTTAATTGAATTAATAGGACACTTCAAAGGGACACAGGGCAATCTTGAAGATTGTGTCGAACATTAGTGTCACAGATTTTTAGTCCAGTATCATTTTCACTTTAAAACTACTTGCATATAATTAAATAAAATTTTGATTTGTTATTTGTCTTTGCTATTCTACCATAGGTTTAAATAATGAGTTAATAATATACATAAACTATTTGCTTTATACTAGTATTACAAATAATATTAATGATTGAACAAATGCAAGTTATGTAGAAAACAAACTAAAAGAGGGAGTCGGTGAGTTTTTGAGAAAATCAAGATTGCCATATGTCCCCTAGAAGACATTTGTTTAACATGCATTTTACTAATTAGTTAAATAGTTTATTGACCTCGCAATTGTTTACATGACAGAAAAACATTCAACTCTGTATGTATCACATGCCATTCAAGACAAATCATATGGCTTACCTAAATATTTTACGCTTTTGCTGCAGTAATTCGGTAATAATTTGCAGTTATAACACCAGTGCCCAGAGGATTACCGAAAATATAGAATGGTGTTAATGTTTCACTATATGTGATAAATAATCTTTCAGAACAAATTGAAATTTTTATATATAATTTTTTTTTTGGCACAACCATTATAGGATCGGCCCTTTAAAAATAGGGTTGGTCGGGCAACCGGAAACACACACCTATTTTTCTTTTTGGCCTAAATTGTACAGGTATGCTATATAGAGAATAATATACAAGGACCTTGAAGTGTACATCAAATAGTGAAATTAGCATCTCAAAACATTTTTTGCTGTACTTAGCGGTACTCGTCTGTTAAAGCAAATGTCACTGGTCTAGCCTGGTTAAGTAAAATTCATTGGGTTGAGTGCATAAAAAATATCCGCATGACTGAACGTTTATTTTTGTGTCACCTGCTTAGGATGCAGACACTTTTCGATCACTTTGTCTGTCGTCGTCCGTCCGTCATGCTTTAACCAGCAACCCAACCTTGGCCATAAATTGGAAAGTATTTTAACTATGTTCATGAAACTTCACACACATCTTCATCTCAAGGAATGTTGTTACACAAATGCAATAACTCTGACTTATTTTTGCCCTTTTTATCAGCCTAACCTGCAACCTTTGAAATAAGCACACAGCACTGTCAGCAGGCGAAGCAAGTGTTCCATGGATGACGGAACACATATTCTAGTTCAAGGTCGACTTAGTGACCGTTTCCCACTAATTACAGTCTGGAAACTGATATTAACAGGTCTATACTAGTTTAACATATTAAGCCGTTATATTTGTTTTGTCAAGTGCCTTTGTAGTGGATAGTGCGGTATACTTAAAAGCACAGGATCCGGGTTCAAGCCTCAACGGCGCCACTGAGTTTCCTCAGTGTGTTTATCATTGCCAATTAGCCTCGTTCATCGTAAGGAGACATACATTCTCCTATCCGAAGTTTATATACAGAAGTCTATTCTCCGAGCATGTTTAATATGCAAAAGTAGGAGATGGACGGTTTCCCAGATTCCAATGAGACACCTTCCCTGACCAGATCCACCTTTTTATTTTTTTAATGGGTGGGGTGGGTGGTGGGTGGTGCTTTGTTTTAGTATTTTGACTTTAAACATAGCTGCATAAGGTGATGCTCGGTCGCCAATAAAAAAAACATGAAAAAAAAACATTAACACACCAGCGGGTGGCCAGTTGAGATCCATAATTCCAGATTGGCCAACATGCATACCCAGAAGTTGAATCTTTTTAAATATAGGCTACTTTTCAGACTTTAGTGTGAGTGCATTATTACCCCCTTCTATGCACCTGTATACGTAAACAGACTGACACTCGTTACATTTTTTGACCGGCAGTGCCGAGTCGAACATTTTGTCGTTTTAGCGTGTAGTTTTGATAAAGAAATAACATGATTTTCGTACCATGTAGTACACGTCATGTACTATGTAAGCTTAAACGACATATTTGTAGTATCTCCTTCATTCATTGGAAAAGAACACAAGTGTTACCATTTAAAACGCATTTTAACAATGTCATCTCTTACGAGTTACTTCCATTCGCTTCGAAATTTTAAAAGGGTGAATCTCGAAATTTATCGCGCAGTAAAGCTTCTAAAAGTCAATACAGCTGAAGATGATGACGTACTACTTTCCGTTGCCATGTGTTGCTATGAAAAGTAGTCGGTGGAGGTAAATAACCACTCTGCTTCCCACCTGTGACGTTATGACGTCAGCTATGTTACGCGGCGATAACGCGTTCGCACAACAAATAATGCGACATCTTTAATTAACAAAATGCAAAGTTACTGACTAACATGCATTTTTTAAAGTAAGCTTTTAAATAATGATACATATTGTAGGTGTCTGAACGTATCGTATGACGTACCATGCAAACAACTGAGACTAAATGTTTGCTGTACTCGAACACTGTGATTCGGTTCTCATTTGCATCTGTAATACACTAGCGTATTATTATAAATAAATAAGTCATGGCTTTATTATTCCTAGGTGCCATTTTTAAGCAAACATTCCCCCCCCCCCCCCCCCCCCCCATATTTTTGTTAAGAAACAATGAGCTACGGGTAACTAAGTAAAAAGTTATGGTTAATAATAAGCGCATTCTGACTTTCATTACAGAATACTTAAATACAATTTATTAGAATTCTGGTGACCTATACATAGAAATGACATAGTCATATGAAGGTATATAAATCGGATAATAAAAATAAAACATTTAAAAATGAATGGTATAATGAGTCTTGAGAAAATAAAAGGAAAATATTCCACAGTTATTTAAACTGTTTTAGATATACTAAAACAGATGAAAATAGACAATTACTTGTTAAAGCATGTTCTGAGTATAAAAACATATTAACGCGCTGCAGAAGGGTTTATAATGATAATCAAGCCCATATTCTTGAAAGAAATAAAACCAAAAATGCCAAACTGTACTGGAACATGCTTAAAGATACTTCTCATGTTAAACGTCCAAATATACCATTGTCGAAGTTTGAAGAATATTTTAAAGCTGTTAATAATCCCGATGATCACTTTTTTAATCCTTAAGATGATGATGTTTTATATTTCAACGAACGTTTTGTAAACGAAGAGTTTGATATTATGTTTAAAGAAATAGATGTAGTTATATCAACTGATAAAATCCTTAAGTCTGTTAAGCAGTTGAAGAATGTTGAAGAATGGTAAATGTGCCGGACCAGATAATTATTTGAATGCATAATTTATAAATGGCACTTACAGATTAATGCCATTTTTGTTTTCATTGTTTATATTACATAACGATATTTTCCCGAGTTCCTGGTCTGAGGATATATCATACCTTTACATAAGAAAGGAGCCATTGACGATCCTACTAATTATCGTGGTATAACATTGTTAAGTGTTTTAGGTAAATTATTTACAAGCATATTAAATAATCGATTGAACGATCGGGCCGAAAATTACAATGTTTATTTGGAAGCACAGGCCGGGTTTTGAAGGTTTTGAAGGGGAAAGGGTACCACAGATAATATATTCGTACTGCATGGTTTGATTACACACATTATTAACACTGGTAAACAATTATATTGTAGTTTTATAGATTTTAGCAAAGCTTTCGATTATGTAGAAAGGAACACTTTATGGACTAAGTTAATTAAATTTGGTGTAAGAGGTAAGATCCTTACAGTCATCAAAAGTATGTATGAAAATATTAAAACACGTGTAAAATTTGATAATATGTTAAGCAATGATTTTTCATGTATGTTAGGTGTGAGGCAAGGCGAATGTTTATCGCCGTTTCTGTTTTCAATGTTTCTAAATGACATTGAAGAACATTCTATATTGAACAATTTGGATGGTGATCTTTGACCAATCTTGGCATTGTTTTTAGTCAAGGTTGCTCCTTTAATGAAACACAATTAAGTTTATCTGGTAAAGCACAGAAAGCAATATTTAAGTTAAACAAATGTTTAATGAAATTTACAGATATTTCTGTGTCACACATATTAGATTTATTTGACAAACCTTTGTTACCCTTTTTATGTTATGGCTCCGAAGTTTGGATTTCAAAATTCGGATAATATTGTGAGAATACACACTATTTATTGTAAAAATGTTTTATGTGTTAAACGTTCTACACAAAATGACTTTGTATATGGTATTCTTGGCTGATTTAGTCTTAAGGATATTATATATATTAGAATAATTAAATTTTGGTTGAAAATTGTTAACACTAATGACCAAAATTATTGTAAACTTATATATAATATGCTTAACATAGATGGGATACACGTGTACAAGATGTATTATCAAAAGGTTAGTGTTTGATGATGTTTGGCTCCAACAAAGTGTTGGCAATAAGCATGTTTTCTTAAGTATATTTAAAGAGGCTCTACCTATATATTTTTGTCCACCAATTGATATAAACTTTACTTAATTATAAAGAGGACTATGAAAAAGGTAAATGGCAATAATTTCACCCAATGTAATATGCGTTATGCTGGGGAAAAACAGGATTGAAAAGATCGGATTTTTGAAATTGTATTCGTAATTGTTTTAGACAAGCCGATTGCGGAGATTTTCCGATCTTATTCGTTTACAATCGGAACTACCTCGTCTGATTAGCGAAGAGTTCCGATCGATTCGTTTGCTATCGGAACTGCGCCGAATAGTTTGTAATCGCACTGCGCATGTCCGAGAAAATCGTAAAAACTCGTAGTTCTCCGGCAGGATTAAACGGCTGGGCAGCATTTTATTCAAGATATTGCTTTGATCATAATTAATAATTTACAAAACTGGAATACGAACCATGTTTCTTTTTAGAATACTCATAAGATAGCTTTGTATACATATAAATGCAGTAATATTGAGTATTTAATATTTTACATTAAAAATCGCGTAGATATAGGTAGTGCCTCTTTAAACAACGTTTATATGATAATAGCTTACAAACGTGGCAAACTCGTATAGATAATTCAACAAGAGCTGTATTTTATAGAGAAGTTGTTACATTTGGTACTCAACATTTTCGCTATGACGAGACTTATTGTTTCTTCTCATAATTTGTGTATAGGATCTGGCAGATGGCAAAGACCGAGAGTGCAGGTCGTCGAAAACAGATTATGTACTGTTTGTCAAAAAATAGAGGACGAATATCATTTTTGATTAGAATGTTTACTGTATAATGATTTGCGTAAAACGTATATAAACCGCTTCTACTGGGCTAGACCTAGCATGTATAAATTTAAATTACTGTTCGAAACTCAAAATAAAAATGTAACAAAGAAATTAAGTGTTTACATCTTCAAAACTCAGAAAATACAACATTCATAGTGTCATTTGTATAATAATCTTATATTGTAACTGTCTTTATACGTTTCTCCTTTTGTACACTGATAGTATTTTTTTTTTTTAGTTTTTATAGAACTTTGGAAATCAAATAAACAGTAGAGAGCAGTGTGGTATTTACAAACAAAACGGGCTATCACTTATCGTTGATTATACTGTAATATAAACTTTATATGGTAGTATAGATAGTAGAATATCAATACAGATTATTTTCATAGTGGCAATATAATTTGAAAGGCTGTTTCTCACCTTCTCCGCTTATTTCTTCTCCGCTTATTTTCTGTCATAAATTGTGTATATAGCATATTTTCATATTACTTAAAATGCTGTTTGTTATCTTGCTATGTCAATTGCTTGTATGAATCTCACGGGCCTCTGGCCTACTGATTGATGAATAAAGTCTTCTTTTTCATATGCATTTTTTTAAAAAAAAGGTTGAGCCGCAGAATATACTTCTTGAATTATCATTTCATTAAAAATAAGATTTATTTGAAAGAGTGAGGGTGGGTGGCGGGTGTGGGGTGTGGTACAGTCTATATGTGTTTTGCTTTTTTAAAGTAAATAGATGGATGAGAATAGCAATTGTTTGTGTAAGTTTTGAAAGATATATGTAACTGAAAATTAAACCTGTGAATAAAATTGTGAAAATATTTAACGACTGCTTCTCTTCTCTTTTCAGTAAAAGTTTGGAGTTAGCGGAAATTCTCATTTCCGGAATTCTTATTCAAATACGTCTAGTGCAGCAATATGTGCAATGACGTACTATTTTTTGATAATTTTAATTTCAATCTTAATAAACTTGAAATATACTCAGTACATTTAAATCAACGCAACATTTTTGATTTTCGATTAACTTTAGTCCGCTTGTTTTTTGTTCAAATCAAGATTGTATTTTATGTACGTACAAAGGTATCGTCGTCGCAAAACTTAACATATGGCGATAAACAGTTGCGTAAGATTTGCTCTACTTCTTTAAAGGGAGTACATCAGGATTTTTCCAGAAATATCTTAAATTATAAAAATGTTCCAATTCATGATAAAACACTTATATCCATCAAAATATGATGTTAGAACCATATTGTTAAGGTTTAAACTTCGAATACACCATATAGCTAGGACGGAATCGGGCATAAAATGCTGAAATTAACCCTGGTGCGTAACCTAGGATAGCACGTATTACTGTACAGAATGAATTTCCTTGTAACTAAGGGGTCATTTTTAGGATCATTCATTATGTTTAGGCGCTTTAAAATAGAAAATATTATTATTTGTCAATTTTAAGTCGGACCCCTAGACCCCTTTGAAAAGCCTGATGTACTCCCTTTAAGTTAAACCACCTTTAACTTTAACATCTTTGATATGTACAGAAATTGTTTTCTATTTAAAACTAATCTCAGCGCTACATCCTTTCCCAGTCAAAATCCTTAACAGAAGTAAAAACAATATTTTATAGAATACATAATTATATAAAGCATATGTGTTGGCTTTAAGTGAATATAGGATTTATTTTCATCGAGAAGTGAGAAAACTTTTATTTTCAAACAAAATATTACGTTAACATATTTCACATACATTATAAATTTGATCAATTCCTTCAATTTTGCGTGTGAGTACTCTGTTAATGTCAAGAAACATGAAGCGCGTGCTTTCGTTCGCATGTAAAACACAAGCATACCGTAATGTTGCAATATAAATTGTACACGGATAATAAATTTACAAGATGTCAAATGGTATGCATTATTTAAAAGACAGTGGGTTATGTCGTGATTAAACGTTCTGTCTTCACTAATTGGGTGATTAAATGCTTTTTCTTCCGCTCGCGTTGTCAATACATACTTACACGCATTAACAAGGGTATTTTACCAGGTAGAAGTATTTCAAAACGACGTACCACGTGATGTCACGTGACAGACGATTAAATGGATATGTACCAAGCTGGTAATGTTATTATAGTACTTTATGTTGTAACAATTACTTATGTGTGTCAGTAAGGTGTAAGGTTGTTGAAGCTTTACTATATATAATAAATGCTTGGACAGGTTGGTTAATTACATACGAGACACGCGTTAGCGGTTTTATGTTAATATCGGTAGGACAGATAATGGGCTTTAATTTGTAATCTTTTTTATTTATGCTCACATTTTCAAATATAAAATGCTTTTCAACTGCGGATTGTGTTACTTTAAATTCGGTAAGTGAATTTGAACTGGTACTTACGACAGTTAAGATGATACTGTACTCTTCATATTGTTCTATTTATTTATTTATTTAGTTATTACACGTTTTATACTATACTATTATTATTGCTATTATTATTATTATTATTATTATTATTATTATTATTATAGTACTATCATTATTATTATTATTATTATTATTATTATTATAGTACTATCATTATTATTATTTCATTCATGCTAATAATAATAATAATAATAATAATAACAATAGTATTATACAAGCATTATCGTATTATAGCAACAACTACTATACAAAAAATATGACCATTACGATTGTAAAATGATTCTGTCTTAATTAAAAAATATATATATATGCCTGGACAAAATCCATATACAATACAGCAGCATTATACGCATTTGCTGTGAGGCAACTTTCTTGTATTTTATTTGCTGCAAAGCTCTCACACTGCCGACTCTGATATACGGGACCACCCGATTTATGTCTCCATCCGACGGGCGATCCGACGGACGAGGCTTACGGGAAGTGTATTGCCTATGTACAAACCGACGGACCTCAGTGGTGCCGGTGGGGCTTGAACGCAGGTCCTCCTGACATAAAGTGAATAGTGCTATACAATTGGACACACCAGTCCCTTCCACATTAAAGCAAAATAAGATATTATGCTCATAGAAACAGGATTGAGTAAGGGTGTAAATGAAAAATATGTTAGCAAGTCACATGTCATGACATGTCATGTTTTTAGTCCCACGTAATTTATTTGTATTTCAGATATGCTGACAGCAGCGATATGTCTATTTCTTTTATGGGATCTACCACTCGCTGAAGCAGATGAAAGTCACTTCTACAACATTGAAATAGGTAAGCAAACTTAAAATTAACGTATTTTTTGTCAATATTTAATATTTTAAAATATTGCAACTCCCTGGATGTGACTGTAACATGCTGATTTTCATACTGTTCTTACATTCTTGTGAGTGAGGAAGTATCGATTCATACGGATGGCGGGAGGTGGGAGGTGTACAGTACTGGTTCTGTCCAGGAAAAGTGGGTGGTCTGCCTCCACCACAAAAAATCGACCGTCATATATAAAATGACGTTAAACACCATACAAACAAAACAAACAAACAAAACATTCTTGTGACACGCTATTCCTGTCACATTATAACTGCTTATGCTTTTTTATAATGATGATTTATCTACTCATCCAATATTATCACCCCACCAACAACACTTATATACAGAATACCAATTAAAACCTACCATAGAGTCATTATTCCTGTGCCTTTAGGAATCAGTAGGACCCGTACCGACCCCCGTACGCACTTATCCGGCGAGGTTTCTGAAAGCATCACGCAATGCCTGCAAACAGGTAGCGCTATCATTTCCAGAAGCAAAACAATGTTTTCCTTTCTCGTGATTCGAACACACGATCTTCTGATTTAGAGTCTGGCGTTCTATATATATTTACTCCTACATGTCCTTAGCTATAGCTTTATAATTTCTAGAAAGAAAACAAAATGTTTACCTCTTTCGTGAGTTATACGACGTCTGTCAGACGTTCTGCTCACATTATAAAAATCTTTCATCGGTATTCTTGTTTTTATCGGAATCGAGGTTCTGCCGAGGTGTTCCGATTAAAACAATTATACCGAGGGTTAGTCCAGATCATCTAGATCATCTGCGACGCTTGCTTGTTTTCAAGACGAACATCAAGAACAGTCCTCCTAAAAAGGTTTGATTTTTGGCAATACACTGGTAAGGTTTCTGATTGACTGAGACTGACACCAGGTATCGAAGATCTACAAAAACGCAGAAAGACAATAAATTTATAAATAAACAAAGAGGGAAACGTCATCATTATATCGAAGAACTAAATGCGGATGGTCAGAAATACTTTAATAAAAAATAAAAAATTACGGTCACGTGCTTCCGGTTTCAAATGTGTTTCTGCACAAACGGTCAAGACGTTTGTATTGACAATCAAGCGTCGACGATGATCAAGACTAACCGAGAGTTGGAATTTCCCTATCTGAACGGGATACCCATGTATGATTCTTTTTCTTGCATATCATTTATATTTTGCGCGTTGACATCGCCTAAAACGAACGTTTTGCATGTTTATTTACACAATAACGTCATGTAACTGTCATTGTTGATATCAGCACTAGTATCTTCCCCCAATGCGTCAGATCAGGCTTTCCATCACTAATGTCAAACGCGGATAACCATATCCGGTATATAAGAAAAATATGATATTATACGCATTGAAGAATATGATATTATACGCATTGATCTCTGCCTCACGAACCGATTTTTTATTTTTTGATATTTGTTTAATCGTCGAAGCCGTGACTCATTCATATTCAGGAGTTAATACCATTCACAACACTGGTAGCTTTATGACGGTAAACATAATGGGTGGAATTACGAAATATTGTACGTCGGGATGCTTGTTCATATGTGTGGGGGTCGGGGTGGGGTTGAGGGGACCTATCTTAATCAACACTACATGATCATGTAGCTTGACATACTAGGTGCCCCAGTGAAAAGTTTTGTTGACATTTGCCATTGTGATTTGTCTAGCTTCTTCCGAAGACGGCTTAAATTATAGTCATCAAATGTATACTCTTGTATATATACAGGCCTCAGTTTTAATTAGCTCTTCGCATTCAAGCTTTAGTCTATAATTTACAAAATGTAAAACCTTTTTTTTTTTGTAAAACTTGAACCGCAACTAAAGAGAACATTACATTTGTGTTTTAAAATCTTGCTGACTCATCAAAACCAAAATGCGATGGAAGGCCATGTGAAGTAGCGCTGCAGAACGTGTGAGGACGAGCCAAGACGGTGAACTGCCCGATTATAAACTTTTATCCTTGATCATCTCGTATTTCGCGGGGGTTATTGCCTCTTAAATATATTTTATATAAGTGTTATCGGGATTTAACTCCTCCAAAACACCCCACACCCCACCTACTCGCCGCCGCTTCCCACAATATCATTTTCTAAAACCGTAGTATGCTAAAATACTCTTGTGTGCATTGTGTCCTTTTGAAATAATTAATATTTATACCTACGCGTTGCCAATGCAATTTGGATAAATCGGTGAGTTTAACCTAGCCAAACAATGTGGGATAAACCTGTTAATTATACAACCTTGTATGACACTGTTCGCCATTAAGCCGTTACACACGTTACACTCTGTACTTATATATATATATATCATTTACCTTTTGAATGCAACACATCTTTAACAACTTTTAAAAAGATTATACAAAGTGAAGTATTTCAATAAAATGAACATATACAAATGCAATATCTATTTTTATCTTCTTGTAGGTTATAATCGTTTATACTTAAAAAAAAACTAACAAAAAAACTCCAACAAAAAAACACAAAAAAACAACAACAAAAAAACAAACAACAACAAAACACATTAATAAATCAAAGTAATGCATTTTTTACCATCGGATTGCAAGAAAACAAAAAAAAAAAAATCTTTACTATTTTTTTCCCCGCGAGTTTACAAACAATTAAACGAATGAAAAGTTTTCAGTTCATTGGCCTACTTTTGAAGTTGTTCACCTTTATAATGGTGTACTCTAAGTAATATATAGAGTATGGTTTCATTGAGTTGGTTCATTTAAACATCGAGATGGGCGTAGCCCATCGAGGTGTTTAAATTAACCAACGAGATGAAACCATACTCTATTTGTTTTGTAGCATGTCCATTTCAGCTCTATTTCAGTTATTCTAACTTTTATTCTCACTGTTATTCTCACAGTTATTCTGACAGGTCTTATTTTCAATTAAACGATATACCCCTGTGTCTGAACAAAGAGAATTGTCTGTGACCATGCTACAAAAAACAAATAAAGTATGGTCTCGTCTCGTTGGTTGGTTGGTTGGTTTAAAGACCTCGATGGGCTAAGCCCATCTCGATGTTTAAAACAACCAGCTCGATGAGGCCATACTCTATCTATTACTTAGAGTACACCATTTATTCTGACAGGTGCTATTTCAGTTAAACTAGTTACATCTGTGCAAATACAATAATTTAAGTGAACATGCTACAATAATAACAAATCAACTCAAAGACTTGTGTTTTTATCTTCAACAGCATGCGACAGAATCGCTATCCCCGAGTACCCCGATCATTTCATAGAGACGTATGGTGGTTTTTGGAGTATCGCACAATGCCAGGGTGGTATGCAGTACGATCACTTCACATGTGACTGTATTCCTGGATTTACAGGTAAATAAATCATATACCAGTCAGTATAGTATATCATTGCGCAGGTAAATAAATCCTATACCACAATAGCCTAAATACACACTATGCATCGTGTAATACCCGAGGATATACGCAGCATATGTTAGTTATTGTGGCATAAATACAATAGAGCATGAGTCTTGGACGTGTACGGACGATAATGCACTCGCTAACGCTCGTGCATTATCTTCCCGTACACGTGCAAAACTCATGCTCTATTAAATACATATACCAGTCAGTATAGTATATCATTGCGCAGGTAAATAAATCATATACCAGTCAGTACAGTATATCATTGCGCAGGTAAATAAATCATATACCAGTCAGTATAGTCTATCATTGAGCAGATAAATAAATCATATACCAGTCAGTATAGTATATCATTGGGTCGGTAAATAAACCATATACCAGTCGGTATAGTATTATATATCATTGCGCTGGTAAATAAACTATATGCCAGTCAGTATATCATATACCAGTCAATATAGTATATCATTGCGCAGGTAAATAAAACATACCAGTCAATACATTATATCATTGCGCAGGTAGACAAATCATATACCAGTCAGTATTGTATATCATTGCACAGGTAAATAAATCATATACCAGTCAGTATAGTATATCACTGCGCAGGTAAATACATCATATACCAGTTAGTATAGTATATCCTGCGAAATGTGATTTTACTTACATTTTATATTTTGGTCGAAATTCTCTTTACAAAATAAGCGGGCATATTTGTGGTACGACCCTTGCGGTAGTGTTCATATTTCCACTGTTTGGTCAGTTCGGATTATTAAGAAATTGTGGTGAAGAGGAACCATTATCTGTGTACTGATTTATAGCACCGTTAAAAAAACGTCAATGGTAAATTGTGTCGCTATGAGTAACCTTTTCTTCGCAAATTTACATGCGTTTATGGTCTTTAAGAAACCGTGAATAAACCTTTACTTTTAATCGGCACATATGCATTATTATATGACCTGAACAACTGGATAGTGGTTTGATAAACGGTTTTGTAGAGTAGTTTTGATTTTATTTGTCGGGTTAGTTCCTTTAACGCGGCAGTCAGCTTTATTTTTTTGTAATTGAGATGTTCTTCTTTTTCATCACATAAAATAGGGTAAAGTAGCTATTGTATTATTGTCGATAGCGAATACAATGTTGCAGAAACCCGGTCAACAGCATTCGTGCTTTTAAGTTCTTTTTTAATTCATTGAGCCGGAAGTAATATGACCAAATAAATGCGGATTACGGAAACAACGTACTAATATAATAGAACTATTGTACCAATGTATGGCCATAACCCAAACACGGAAACAACTTACTAATATAATGGAATTGTTGAATCAATGTATGGCCATAACCCAAACACGGAAACAACTTACTAATATAATAGAGTTCTTGTACCAATGTATGACCATAACCCAAACACGGAAACAACTTACTAATATAATAGAGTTCTTGTACCAATGTATGACCATAACCCAAACACGGAAACAACTTACTAATATAATGGAATTGTTGTATCAATGTATGGCCATAACCCAAACACGGAAACAACTTACTAATATAATAGAATTGTTGTATCAATGTATGGCCATAACCCAAACACGGAAATAACTTACTATTATAATAGAATTATTGTACCAATGTATGACCATAACCCAAACACGGAAACAACTTACTAATATAATAGAGTTCTTGTACCAATGTAGACCATAACCCAAACACGGAAACAACTTACTAATATAATAGAGTTCTTGTACCAATTTATGACCATAACCCAAACACGGAAACAACTTACTAATATAATAGAGTTCTTGTACCAATGTATGACCATAACCCAAACACGGAAACAACTTACTAATATAATGGAATTGTTGTATCAATGTATGGCCATAACCCAAACACGGAAATAACTTACTATTATAATAGAATTATTGTACCAATGTATGACCATAACCCAAACACGGAAACAACTTACTAATATAATAGAGTTCTTGTACCAATGTATGACCATAACCCAAACACGGAAACAACTTACTAATATAATAGAGTTCTTGTACCAATGTATGACCATAACCCAAACACGGAAACAACTTACTAATATAATAGAATTGTTGTATCAATGTATGGCCATAACCCAAACACGGAAACAACTTACTATTATAATAGAGTTCTTGTACCAATGTATGACCATAACCCAAACACGGAAACAACTTACTAATATAATGGAATTGTTGTATCAATGTATGGCCATAACCCAAACACGGAAACAACTTACTAATATAATAGAATTGTTGTATCAATGTATGGCCATAACCCAAACACGGAAATAACTTACTATTATAATATAATTATTGTACCAATGTATGACCATAACCCAAACACGGAAACAACTTACTAATATAATAGAGTTCTTGTACCAATGTATGACCATAACCCAAACACGGAAACAACTTACTAATATAATAGAGTTCTTGTACCAATGTATGACCATAACCCAAACACGGAAACAACTTACTAATATAATATAATTGTTGTATCAATGTATGGCCATAACCCAAACACGGAAACAACTTACTATTATAATAGAGTTCTTGTACCAATGTATGACCATAACCCAAACACGGAAACAACTTACTAATATAATGGAATTGTTGTATCAATGTATGGCCATAACCCAAACACGGAAACAACTTACTAATGTAATAGAATTGTTGTATCAATGTATGGCCATAACCCAAACACGAAAATAACTTACTATTATAATAGAATTATTGTACCAATGTATGACCATAACCCAAACACGGAAACAACTTACTAATATAATAGAGTTCTTGTACCAATGTATGACCATAACCCAAACACGGAAACAACTTACTAATATAATAGAGTTCTTGTACCAATGTATGACCATAACCCAACCCAAACACGGAAACAACTTACTAATATAATGGAATTGTTGTATCAATGTATGGCCATAACCCAAACACGGAAACAACTTACTAATATAATAGAATTGTTGTATCAATGTATGGCCATAACCCAAACACGGAAATAACTTACTATTATAATAGAATTATTGTACCAATGTATGACCATAACCCAAACACGGAAACAACTTACTAATATAATAGAGTTCTTGTACCAATGTATGACCATAACCCAAACACGGAAACAACTTACCAATATAATAGAGTTCTTGTACCAATGTATGACCATAACCCAAACACGGAAACAACTTACTAATATAATGGAATTGTTGTATCAATGTATGGCCATAACCCAAACACGGAAATAACTTACTATTATAATAGAATTATTGTACCAATGTATGACCATAACCCAAACACGGAAACAACTTACTAATATAATAGAGTTCTTGTACCAATGTATGACCATAACCCAAACACGGAAACAACTTCCTAATATAATATAGTTCTTGTACCAATGTATGACCATAACCCAAACACGGAAACAACTTACTAATATAATAGAGTTCTTGTACCAATGTATGACCATAACCCAAACACGGAAACAACTTACTAATATAATAGTATGTTGTATCAATTTATGGCCGTAACAAAAACACGGAAACAACTTACTAATATAATAGAATTGTTGTATCAATGTATGGCCATAACCCAAACACGTGACATGATATTTGTTTACGGTATATAGCTGTTAGAATAATGACCGCTGAATAAAGTGCTAATCGTATCTAGCATTTCAATTATAAAACATATATTGTTTCAACTGCCATGTATTCATATCATTATGTTAAGGAAACATATTTTTACAAGCTTATATAGCTTCCTTTTGAATCCTTTTCACATGTTTGAACCATCTTCGAATGTCTGTACGATAAGCAATGTGCAGCACATGTGATATATATGTCACATTGCTTGTCATATATAGGTATGTATGACAAACCATGTGACATATATATCACATATGCTGCACCACCAATATGTATGCATGTCCAGCAATGTGACATATATATCACATGTGCTGCACCACCAATATGTATGCATGTCCAGCAATGTGACATATATATCACATGTGCTGCGACACCAATATGTATGTTTGACAAGCAATGTGACATATATATATCACATGTGCTGCATGACTGATATGTATCTTACACAAGCAATGTGACATATATATGACATGAACGACATGACTAATATGTATGTGTGACAAGCAATGTGACATATATCACATGTGCTGTACCACCAGTATGTATGTATGTATATATGTATGTATGACAACCAATGCGACATATATATATATGTCACATGTGCTGCAACAATAATATGTACTCGATGTTTTACTAGTCCGTACGCGTTGTCTTTCATATGTAGGTTTGCTTAAAACGGTTTTATCAATAGCGTTACTTTTGAGGGCAGCACGAGAGCCATTCCTTCTTCCATACGTCCATTGTATACCTTAGGATTTATTTTGCTTTAAAACGCGTTCACGTTTAACTATTCAATATTCACAAAAAACGAAACAAGTCTACATAAATCCTGAAAGGCCGGTTAAGTTTCATGTTTGTCTTCATTCTTGTTTTGTCCTGCTCCGAATGGTTTATTCTCATGTTGCTCTTGATTCTGCCATGTAACTGAGTACTTTAATTGTGGCCTTCTATATGTGTTGTGTATATTCATATAAACAAGATCATCTTTGTGTTATACTTATATTGATACTAATGTTGCATATTTTGCTTTAGGATATAGCCTGGTGGAATTTCTTCATTTTACACTCGTTTTATTGGGATAACACTACAGTAAGAGTGAGGTTTGTTGCACCCGATAACCTGATTTAAACCCCAGCGACATTTTTTGTGCCTCTGACCGTTCCAATGCGATAACCCCATTGTCAACCCTTTTATGTTTGTGATGTCACATACATTGCTTCTTGCGTGTATATCTACTTTTACTTCAGAAGAAGTCTTGATCATCTTCGACGCTTGATTGTAAATACAAACGTCTTGACCGTTTGTGCGGAAACACATTTGAAGCACGTGACCGTAATTATTGTTTTTTTATGAAAGTATTTCTGTATGAAAGCATTTAGTTTGTAGATATAATAATGAAGTTTCCCTCTTTGTTTATCTGTGTTTATTAATAAATGTATTGTCTTTCTGTCTTTCTGTATATCTTGGATAGCAGGTGTTCCTGTCTCAGCCAATCAGAAACGATAAAAAAATCAAACTTTCTTCAGGAGGACAGTTCTAGACGTTTTTCTTGAAAAAAAGCAAGCGTCGCAGATGATCTAGACTACTTTAGAAACAACAACTGAACTATTTCTTACACATGTATGTTTAAGCAAGTTCTCGTAAACACATGTTTACTCTATTTTGCATTAGGTCAGATACCACTATTGATTTGGGGCTTCTGATTAGTTGAAAAAGTATAGGGTCTATTAGGGCATATAGTCAGATTGTAAGGTAGATTCTGATTGGATTAAATTACCCAAATCATAACAAATCCCCATAAAACATAAAAATATTATGTTTCCATCATAAAACATGTTGATTTAGGATATTTTGACTGAAATTTGCATTTTTATGGATACAATTTTACTGAGAGTATATTTTCAAAAAGTAAAATTTCTTTACTGCCTTCAGTGAACTATTAGAGGCTGAAAGCATCAGATTATCCCCAATGCTGGTCATTTTTGAGTGTCTCTAAGATAGTTCTTTAAAAAAAGTTAGGTTTTATCATCCATTCGGATATAGGAATAGGGGTTGTAGGCCAAAAGGCTATAATGGAGGCCTATGAGAAATGCAATAGTGGTATATGATCATTATAATATTTCCTATAAATTAGGTTAACATAATGATTTGTATATACAGTGCACCAACCAGCACTAGTAAGAACAATTTATGAAACACCAGCACCACTTCCGCCGCCGCCGACGACAACAACCACAATTACCACTATACCGACCACAACAGGTATTGTAGCTACAGGTATTGTAGCTTATTACACATATTTTTTATATGAAAGTGTTCAATTGTTTCAAGTACAGTATGTAGAATACTACAAAATAATGCACAGGTTTCATAATCTTTACACCGTGTGTAGACTATATGTCGGATGATGCTACTAGAAAACACTGTTTATGATTACGTTTTAATTACACAAGCGCAATATTTGTATTTGGTATTGTCTTCCTTATGTCATTTTGAATTAAATTATGAGTTAACAACTAAAAAAATCATATGACTTATATGTTATTCATTGTCATTGCCCCATTACATTGAACTTTATGAAAAAAAAAATTCATTTAGATTTCAAAAATTTGTTATACATTATTTTAAACTTTTAATATGCATATGGCACTCATACTAATTATTGTAATCATCAGCTCGGTCGACAACAACTCCACCACATACTACAACAACAACTACGTTACCACCTACACCACCACCACAACAACCATCACCACCACCACCAACAACAACAACAAAGCCAACGACTACAACTGCAGCTGTCCTACCATTATTCCAATTTTCGTCGATATGGCAAAAGAAACAAGTGGCAACGAAACAAATAGTGAAGAAGAAATTCATGTTGTTTTCTAAACCTCCAACGGAAACTGCTACGGTTATACCACCTGGATGTAAGCACAATCTGTAATAGCTGTTCATTACATATTCACGCTTTCTTGCTGTTCATTACATATTCACGCTTTCTTGCTGTTCATTACATATTCACGCTTTCTTGCTGTTCATTACATATTCACGCTTTCTTGCTGTTCATTACATATTCACGCTTTCTTGCTGTTCATTACATATTCACGCTGTCTTGCTGTTCATTACATATTCACGCTTTCTTGCTGTTCATTACATATTCACGCTTTCTTGCTGTTCATTACATATTCACGCTTTCTTGCAATTCATTACATACGCTTTCTTGCTGTTCATTATATATTCACGCTTTCTTGCTGTTCATTACATACGCTTTCTTGCTGTTTATTACATATTCACGCTTTTTTGGCTTTGCCTAAATAGCTTTTACTGTAACACTACGGCCTTGCCAATGTACTTAACCTAACAGTTTATAAATGTAACACAATTAGAGTTAAGGTACACCCCTGTTAATCCCTCTTAGAACTGAGATTACAATGGGAGTTTCCTAAATATGTCGGCTAACTCCGTAGTTAATCATCTGAACACCTGTTATTGTTTACGTGCTCTAAACTTAGTTTCTTTGGAAGTTTCTGGAAAACTATGAAGTCTGGGAGTTAAGAGGTATTGCCATATTAGGAGAGACCATTTCGTCGAAAGGTCTTGTGGGTAATGTATGCATACAATGAGGTAATCACCATGGCGTTAACCTGTAGTAGCTACACAGGTCGAGGTCCATAGCTGGGGCAAGACTAACTGCCGAAAGGTAGTCTGGGGGAATCTTCTAATATAATACTGAGCGCACGTAAAGTCTAAGAGAGAAGAGAGTAGAAAGTAAGAGTGGAGAATCAGTTTCAATAGTCAGTCGGTCTTGTATCCACAAGATGGATCCCCGCAGTCTAAGACAGGGTGTGGGACAAGTTAAACTATACTATGGAAGATAGTATAGTAGGGCAGTTATTCAGCGTTACATAATGATTTGAGGATTTGGACATTTGAAAGTTTCTAAATACTATTATACTTTTAGAACCTAAGACATTTAATAATAGGGACTATTTAAGTAGTTAACAAATGGAAGTACTGAAAAAGCACTATAGGAAACGGATACGTATACATATAACAGGCTGTTCATAGCGTATAATGAATTTGTAATTGTTCGGTCTGTTTTATATGTACCAATAAATTATGGAAATCACAACGCGAAGTCCGGACCTTGTTATTAAATGTACCAAGCATGGCATACGACCCCGTAGTGCTACATTACCACCGTAGGCGGAATATGCCTTTTGCACAAGCTGCTATATTTTCAATGAACAGTGAGTGTATAAGCATGAAAGGCGTCTTAATGTATGAAGAGCTTATAATATAAACTTTATAATATAAACATATACGATATCTATGTGGTCATTCTCTTCTAATGCTTGATGCTTATTTTCTTACCAATGGCATTGCAGATGTTAACTGATGCTAATTTTCTTACCAGTGGCATTGCGGATATTAACTGTTACAGCAGATGCAGCTACATATGCCGCAATATACATATATGATCTCCCGCAATATACATATATGTTCTCCCGCAATATACATATATATGTTCTCCCGCAACATACATATTGTCTTCATTTTTATGTCATGCGCATGTAGGAACTTTTTCCACTAATGCTTTTATATATAGTCCAGATTAATATATTTAGACTTTAGAAGCGTTATATATATATATATATACTGATAACAACATATATAATTTAAAACACGAAATGTGCCATTTAAAACGCGTGTTACTGCGTTGATTTTGAAGAGGCCATTTATCGGTTATTTGTGGCAATACTTTTGTTGTTCTCTTTTTATATCATTGCTCTGCAAACTAAATATGTTTGATTTTATTAATCGATTTAATGTATCACCTTTTACGATAACAGTTTTATCTACTAAGGCATAATATTTATTATAAATATATACATCAATCATTGACTAGATACACATATAGAACAATTTCATTGATATTGTTAGTTGACACTTATGCACCATGTTATGTTTGCCTCATTTAAATATTGAAACGAAGTTAGTGACCATTAATGTATTTTAACATCACAATCACACACAAATCAACATGTTGCAACTGTTTGCAGCGATCTGCGAGGGTTGTAAGTTTGATCGAGGTGTGGGCTACAACAGCCACTCTACGGAGTGTGACAAGTACATTATGTGTTACCAAACTGGTGGTCAAGGTAAACTGACTGGTGAGACGAGGCGGTGCGGCGTCGGCAAATACTGGGACCAGAATCTGGTCACGTGCAGATTGTCTAAGGATGTCACATGCATTAATGGTTTGTTTAAAACTATTATCCACGTTGATTTTTGCATATCGTCAAACTGTGTTGTATTTATGTATTAGAAAACGAACTTTAACGAAATATTCAGAATTCATTCAAAATAACAAAATAAACAACGTTGCAGTTTTGCGTTGTATTAATGAGATGTCTGCAAAGTTTTGCATACTCTTGAATTACAGCTATCGATACAAATTCTCTCTAACCCCATTAATATATACTAGTAATAGGCTTAAAATAAGTTTTAACGATTGACTTTCTTTTTTGGCAAAGGTCAACACGTCGTTATCATCACTCCAGTAGCATTTCAAATGAAAAATGGTATGCAGTTCGATAACTGGAAAGGTGTCCAAGGAGTCCGTCAATTGTCTGTGGTAGCAAGAGTTTGTTTTTAAGAATTATTCACTTGCATGTTAAAACAAAACAAAAGCTGTGTTGTAGAGGAGTTATAAACCGGGGCTAGAGGACGTAAACGGTAGTTAGCATTTACGACTACTGTTCATGAACAGTCTGAATCAAACCGAGACTGCAATACATTTTTATATTTATCATGTTTATCGTGTTCATCGATTTCCAAATTTCTCTTTCATACTTTTATGCTTTTATTTAATTTCGACGAAACACATACCACTACATTAATAGAAGGTTTCATTTATGCAAATTTCGTTTTCAGAACGCTGTTTATACGAAGTTGATTTATACACTTATAAATACCAAAGTGACTGTAGAGCGTACTGGCGATGTGAATCTGGAGTGTCCATGGGTCATTGTTGTCCGAAAGGTCACGGTTACAAGGAGGGAGCCGGATGTGTTCCTGACTTATCGTGCAACACGCGTTGTGACTCAAGAGATGAAAAAAGAGGTAATTATTTTTCATTGTTAACCAACTCCAATATGACGAGCTGTGTGTGTATCGATGCTTCACCTAGTACGACGTTTGTGTTCAGCTATTGCTGTAGTGTACCTCATGATTTCATTTTCCTACGTTACAATATTAGTAATCAGTAAAACAATATGGTCTTAAGGAAAGGGTATCCAAAACGTTATAAATGCAGTCATTTTGTATTAAAGAAAAACAATAACATAAAACCTGTTTGATAGATATACCCATCACAAATCGTGTCTGGAATCAATTCGTTTTCTTTACACACACATTAACCGGAAGCTGACCTCCCTGCACCGTGTACTGTATCAAGAGTATATTCGTGTTTATTTATACATTTATTACAAATAGAAACTAAATGCTATTTAAAATCTGAAACGTCTACCGGTGAAAAGCGTCGAAACAGATGATATTCATAAACAACTGCTTTATGGTCACATGTCCCATTTCCCCCAGTTTTCGTGCCCGGTATATACCAATACAAGGACCTTGATGCGTCTTTGCAAATGGGTTATATTTATTTAGTGTAATACCTAACAACCCCCAGATACATATCATCAAGTTCAAGGTCACACTGGAGAGACAGTGTTTAAAGGTGGATATGTTTTATATCGAGTCAATAGCTGTTTGAACAATGCGGCGTTGATTTTGACGATACAATACTGCGAATTAGGGTCTTTATCTTTCTATTACGTGAACATATTCAAATTGGATTGCGTCATGATTATTATGTCAATGAACTTTCATTGGTCGAACACAACAGAACGTCGGGCACAAGCTAAGTCAGAGATCCAGTCAATCAAAATACAATGATGCTTTGGGCGGAGCTCTTTAATGTCGCCTGTCAATGTTTACTAAATCTTACCTAAAACAGTTGAGGACAAAACATCCTTAACAGCGTTTCGATTGTTTACCCTTTTTTAAATATGTGCATACAGTCATAGTTCTGACTTTTTCACCTTCCATGTACTTTTTTATAGCAAACACATGCCAGCTGAGATCTAATTATTGAACATTTTACCACCATTTTTTGTCAAATAATGCTTGACCTCCTATATCTAAAACATCCGCGGGTTTGAAGGTCTTTGGTCTATTATGAATATTCTTACCCATTTATGAGACATCGCCGAAAACCGTACGTGGGGCGAAGTTATTCAAACAGTACTTTAAGAAGTCGTATTTTGAACTGCTTGGCAATTTGGTTGGCAAGATGTGTCCTAAAGCATATAGTTTAAAGTTCATTAATTTCAAAATTGAATATGTTTGTTCCCGATCTGTTACTGTAAAACCTGTAAAGACATTTTGGTGATAATAAACGGAAACGTTGTATTTCATTGTTTCAAAAACAACGTGTCACTAACAACTCACATGCCGCCGAAATTAAAGGTAGGTGTTTGTTGTGTCACGTGAAGAACGCCTGAACGACTGGGGAAATGTGATGATAATTTACAAAATGTGGGGGAGCATGATACCGTATCGAAGTCCTAGGTTCCTTAGCATTTAGGTTAATATCATACTGGCGGTTAAAGATCCAAAACGATTATATTGTGTGCGGTCTAACTAACTCTAAAAAGAAATATCCTTTCAGATATTCAAATGTAGCTAGTAATGTATCATTATACGACAAAAAGCCAGGTAAAAAAATAATGTCCTTTCTACAGATTCTAGATCATATGGAGTAAAATACCTAGCAACAACAAATGTTCAAGTTTTTCACTCTATTTTATCTGAAACTTTGTTAACAAGTTGATTAAACTGTTTCTAACTATGACAATTGTTAATGCATAACTATTACGAGAGATAAAGAAATCCAGAAAAAAATAGATATTTTTACAAAATGAAGAACTATTACTATCTTTACCATTAAATGGCACACGGCAGTCTTAAAGTACGATTAGTTGTTTGGAAGCATTAACATTTCTGAATTTGGAAAGTCTTAAGTTATGCAACATAAGTCCAAATGTTATATGCTAATTCGACGTACACTCGATGAAAGTCGTTACCGAAGCCTTAAGGACTTTATGTAACCTTACTTTGCTTTAGTTGCCTATCATTATGGTACCGATATTTTTTAAGAAAGCGTAAACTACTAAATATAACTCCATTCAAGCAAATGTAACTTTTAATTAAATGTTGGTGTCAGTACGTTCTAACGTTTTCCTAGCTGAACTTGCTGAAAAGAAGTGTATATATCTCAAATAGTTAAGAATAATAGGGAATCTATGATGTTAATTACACTATGTGTCCTGTTTCTGTGTATGTCGTTCATATATCTTTCATTATTACAGACAATAAGTGAACAGACGTAGGTACAACTGTCTTGACAAAACGTTTGTTGAACAGACCGTAAACATTAAAAAATAATTTCCTTCTCCAATCTACTTCTGGAATCCCCGTGTTCACATCTCAGCAACAGAAATACAGTTATATTATGCTACCTGCTACTATTCACTGCTCACATGACCACCACTCTAAGTTGACTGTGACACCTTAAAGGGACACATGGCAATATTGGTTTTTTAAAAACTCACGGCGTCCTGTTAGTTTTTCTCTTAACTTGCATTTTTCAATCATTAATATTAATTGTTAGAATAGTTCAAAGCAAATTTTACAGATTACTTATTGTTTATAATATTGCACCAATAATATATTTAAACATTTGGTAAATTTAAATAGTGAAGAAAACTGAAATCTCGTTTTTTTATTTAACTATATGCAAGCAGTTGATGCAGGATAAGTAAATCGAGGAACACATTTTAATGTTTGAATAAAACTCTAAATTGCCATGTGTCCCTTTATAATATCAAACCCGTTCTCCTCTAATTGCATTCATTAACTTAGAATGTTAAACGTGTCGTTTAGAAGTTGTAAATACACTTTTTCCTAATATATATGCTTCCTAGGACTGTCAAGGTTTTGAAACTTTCTGCCAAAATTAGCCAACATTATGATTAATTGCACTGCAAAAAATCACAAACTATATATACTCTTCAAAATAATTTAACGACCGCACAAAAACAACAACAGTAATATGTACTTAATCTGTATCTTTCTGGATTTCATCTTCATCATATAAAGTGTTAAAACATGTGTGTCACGTGACAATGGTAAAAGAACACAACTAAATTTAGAAAACACATAAGGCAGTAAAACGTTAAATAACAGCAATTTAAAAATAATTACCCACATCAGTACAAATACAATTATCTTTATTCTCTCAAATCATGCATACATATCATGACAAAATGAGGTTACAATAAGATATGTGAAAAGAAATATTTTCGTCAGGTTTGGAACCACCGTTTAAAGACAAATTGTTGGTATCCCTATGGGTACGAACTGTGCACCACTTGTCGCAGATTTGTTTTTATTTTGCTATGAAAGAAATTTCATGTTGAGTCTTTCACCAGCTACCCAGGCAGATGTTATTGAAGCCTTTAATGACACCTCTCGGTATCTGGATGACATATTGAACATTGACAACCCTTTCTTTCCAATTATGGTTAATAATATTTATCCTAAAGAACTGCAGCTTCACAAAGCTAAAATATCTGATAATAACGCTTCTTTTCTTGATTTAGATCTCTCGATTGAAAATTGTGAAATAATTAGCAAAATCTATGACAAGAGAGATGATTTTAATTTTGACATTGTTAATTATCCCCAATTGGATGGGGATGTTCCCCGAGAAACTTCTTATGGGGTGTATGCGTCTCAACTTATTCGTTTTTCAAGAGCTTGTACTCGAGTTGAGGACTTTAATATTCGTAATCTGTGTATAACTAAAAAGCTACTCAATCAGGGTTACCGTTACCATAAGCTTCGTAAAACCTTTGCAAAATTCATTATCGTAATCCTGATCTTCTTAACAAATATAAAAGTAATTAAAGGACTCTTCTGCGACAAGGACTATCACAACCTGACTTCTATGGTGATGTGATTTATAAACTTCGTAAGATTCTTGATCATGATCACTTTCGTGTTTTGTGGTTGACTGTCCTCCTTGAATGCTACTTTCCCTGTCCGATCTTTTTTTATATTTCTTGACACAAACGAACATACAATGAAATAAGAAATGTAAAGTGATCTACGCGTGAGTGAAAGCCTTCAGTAAATAATGTTTATCATTTATTTGTCGTTTTGCGTGTTTTTGGGTTTACTGTGTTCTGTGAAAGCTGCATTTCCTGTTCGACTTTTATACTTATTTTTTTATAAAATCTCTCTATTTGCACTTTAGCATTATATGTTTTTTAAATAAGCTAACTTTTTTGTATTCTGCAATATTTTCAGTACTTATATTCATAACTTTGTGTAGACTTTATATTTGTCTTGTAAATACTGGTGTAATCAATCGTTTTCTACTTTCTGAAAAAAAGTGCCCTGAATCGTATTACAAAGTTTAACAGGCTGCTTGGCGCATTGATTAACTTTTTTTCGAATTGACATTTATCGTTAAGCAGTCAATTGCTGTTTCTTATACAGCATACCAGAAAGTTTGGTATAATCAGCTTTGACCAGAAAGAGATAATTCTCGACTCAATATCAATAGATAAAGGCATGCAATTTGGCGGGCTAGATTTCAGTTTTAATATACTGAAACCAAAAATTTACGTTATATATTGAATGTACAATATGCTGCTGTTAATCGAATGGTACAAGCCTACGTAAGACCTTTCCTTTCGGAAAAAAATACTAAAACAACACGTAACACAGCAAATAGTATTCCTTCGAAGTTTCATTATTGACATAGTACGCGTTTGGCTCAAGCATGTGAACAAACTTAGGATGAAATATTTTGCAATCTCTTTACGTTAAATACAGTACCGAAATGGCTAAAAATTTCAAGGAAGAACTTCAACATTTATGATATTTTTATGAATTTCTTGTTGAAGGTTTACTACATAACAGTTGTGTCCTTTCTCTAACTAACTGCAGCTTTTTTACAAAATATCTTGGGATTTCTTTGGTATATGAATTAAGTTTGCAGTACGTATATATAACGGAAATCCCCGAATTGCGTTTCTTTTTCGATTCAGTATATATGCTTTAAAAATTTAAATTATACCCTTTCTATTATGTCTTTATTTTCATTTCCCCAACTGTCACAACCATAATGTGAAATATGTTTGATCATTCTATTAAAGAGATCAGTTTGCATATCAATCGAAAGGTGTAAGTCTTTAAATGTTTTAAGAGGACAATACATAGTTTTCGTTGCTTGTTTGGAAATGGCAATCTTTGCATTATACAAGGAGCCACTTCTGCTAAAAATATTTATTTTGGTCAACAATTTCGATCATTTCATTTTTATAAGTAAAATTATACTGAATACGACGAACTTTCGAAAATACAAATGTTTTCATTTTGGTGGTATTTAGAGTTAATTTCCAATTTTCACAATAAATTGCATAAACATTTAAGCTGTTTATAGATTATCAGCATATGCTGAGACGATAACGATGTCGTCTGGATATAAAAGCATGAATAGTTTACATAATTAAATATAGCATCTTGCTCTATTTTTGAGCAGTTTACTCCTACAACAATACCATTGTTAGCAAATAAGTTTATGTACAATGAAAACAAAATTGGAGATAAGTTTTCTCCTTGGCGTACACCTATAGAGCATGCAAAATAATTTGATTTATTTGATTTCTTCCATTAACAATTACACTGGATTTGGAAATTATTACAAAGATACATTTTACATTCAGAAATCAAAACCGGGTCCTTTCATTATTTTGAGGAGTATATAGAGATGCATAATGTACATCAACATGCTGTTGTATTATGTTAATGCAATAACAGCTAAACGGATGCGCAATGACATTACATTATTAATGCTTCTACCACTAATAATACTAATTGGTGGTTCTAGTAGCATGGTTAGCATAAACCCTCAACATTTACTGCCCCGGTAATAAATATTTGTAGGAGGGGCCTATCGAATTACCACTGCTGCACACAGCCTGTCTGTCAACTAAAATAACTGATGTAAACATTGTCCTACACATGTATGCTGAAGCAGCCGACTCTGTATTTAAAATGAATCCCAATACTATTTCACAAATGAACATTGAAACTTTTTATCTACAGTTATAACCACACAAAATCACAACCCGCTTTAAATTGTGATGTTTTACATTGTCTGGTTTTGAAAAGATAATACAGAGTAGTCTAAGCCGTCTGCTGCAGCACACTTGTTGATAATCACAGTCATGTGGGAAATGTATACATTCTGTATAAGCAAGGGTCATAACCTCATAGGCTCCTCCCAGAAAATTCAAATTGGTTGATAGTTGGTTTAAATTATTTGTTGAAGCCCCGGCGCCATCTTCTGGCTTTTATATGGCAGTTGGCTGTCAATATTTATCAGATGTGGCTAAATGCGTGTTTTCTTTGTTCCTGTTCGAATTTTAAAGCCCATACGTGTTATAGAAACAAAATAAAAAAATAAACGAAAATTAACATGTATTAGACATAGCACAAGCTACATATGCCTACTGTTACATGGCATGTTGAATAGGGGACATATACCACATTAAGCCCATGTAAAAAACCATGTTAAATGTCACACATTTTGACAAGGTCATTAACAAGTGAAGTTTTTACTATTCGTTTTACGGCAACCGCAACACCCGCAACACTGTCTGTCAGTGTTATTGAACAATAAAAAAAGCACTGGAATGTAATTTAATACAAACGCAATATATATTAATTACTAACTGAATGGAATTAAATGAAATATATAATATACATTTTGTTCTACTTCATCGATAATAACTTAATATCAAATTAAACCGTATCCATGGCAATAGTTCTAAACGCAACTGCGCGATTATCACACAGAGAGAGCTGCATAATTCGGTTATGCTAATAAGGAGCCGTATTGCAGTATGCCGAAATACATTCTGGTTTGTTCTATATTATTTTCCGTTTTTCATTTAAATCAAACGAAATTAATATATATATATATATGAAGTTGGTGTCCTAGGTGCGGATTCGAATCCGCTGGTAAGTGGTTTGAAAAACATTTTCTCCACGTCTATATATGTACAAAATAAATACTCGTAAATGATTATACATATGCAAAACATTACGCAAACGTGGTTTACCGTGCTGATATGCTAGAATTTGTAAAAAAAAGAAGTCGAAATAATACTAATGTAGTTTAAATGTTGGTGTATACAGGCATGTTTAAAGGATACATTTAATGTATCACCCGCTGCAGAAACGATAAAGAGTTTCCAAATAAAATGTTTAATTCAAGTTTATGTTGTTTTTTTTATTTAAATGAAACACGAGTTAAATGTTTTGGAAATTCCTGAATATTAATTCCCAAAATTTGCTAACACCATACCCTTTTACAGTTTATTTAGATTTAAAAGAAAATAACTCGCAAGGAAAACATGCTTGGGGGAAACCCAATCAATAATGTTGGTTGCTTTAACATTTTTGCTTCTTATGTGCACCCTAGAGCCTTGTTAAACTCAATGCACGTTGACTATTTAACTCTTGTTTTTACACAAACATTACCTGTACTATAAATAAACTATTTGAATCCGCACACTTCCTGTGTTGTGCTTAGCGTCGGCGCAGCGTGTAGGGGATAAAGCGTAATTAGTGCACAAATATTTATTCGTCATATTGTGTACAGTTTAATTTTATTCAGTTTATTTGTTAACGTAATTTTCTAAGTTGTAACGCTTCCGAGTGCTTCGTCAACTGTTTCAGTTCATGTGTTAATAAGCACACTCTGCCTTTAAATAGTGTATGACATACTTATGCAGTATATTATTCATAATTATTTAACAATAATGATAATAGAATCCAAGAGCACCAAATAGTCTCTACAAATGACAGCCACATGGTGGCCAACCTGACAGGCAGGCGGCATAATAATCAGGGCTAAAGACAGTCGCTCCTAATGGCTTATAAAAGCAATTAATTAATATGTATAATGAATTGTTAAACATCAACAGGCTGTTAACATTCAACAAGTGCTTGTCACTCTTTTCGCACTACCTAGTTTTAATAATTTACAATATGCACGAATAAGACTTTGCAAATATTTCACACAAAATGTTTGCCCACCACTATATATATATTAATTGTTTTATTAATTTTCATCACAGTCATACAGAAGATATACAATAAAACATGAAATTTTAAAATAAGTATGTCGTTCTATTAAAAAGCACAGAAGAATATACAATATCAAACTATACATGTTGTACACGAACCATTCAAATAGCACGTCAAACGTTTGCAAACTACTGAAAGAACGGAAAAATTACGGGATTATGATATGTCTAGCATTTGAATTTATCACGGTCTAAATGTTTTCAGAATTGTTAAAACAACACAAAACACTTCATTTGCCTCGTCATATGTCATGGAGGTTCGATGCCATCCTCTATAAATCTTACAAATGTACACATTCAAACCAATCAAATACATCAGTTTAAATGTGTTTCTCGGTAATAGTTGTGTGTCTGTTTTCTTTGATATATCCCATAAATATATACTACATCACACATCTGAAGACAACATTGCAGTCAAAAAATCATTCATTCATCCAATTATGAACTATCTGTCTTTCAAATATATACCATATGGAATTTACACAAATTGCACATTTTCTTCTCACATTCGACCTACAGTTACATTATACTATGTTTAGCAAAAACGCCGGATGAAACATAAATCCGCAATCTATTTATATCGAAAGAAGATATATTACACTTGTAATGTTGTTTTCTGATCTTGATCATGCATTTTATGACATATGACATATATCTTAGGACACGCAATAGTTCTTGAATAAAAACTATTTAAAGCAACGGTGTCTACAAACGCCGAAGCTTAGTCATGCTCGACAAAAATTAGTTAACAAACATTGTTTTGTATATTATATTTAAGCATGTGATAAAATCGCATATCCCGGCGACCAGACAAGATTTAAGCAGAAAGTCAATGGCCATGGCTATATTGACATGAACTGTGCACGAGGAACCGCCTTTGACGAAACCCTGTGTGGCTGCGAATCATACACAAATACGGCAAAGAAACCTCACCGCGGTAGGAACAGTATGGTTTTGATTATATACTGAACGACTTTAAAAACGCGTAATATATCATTTCCAAAAGTGTGTCTCCTTTGAGAAACTGAATATTGAATCCACAATTATGTAATCAACAACAATTGTAAATTGTATTTTTCTTACATAAATGTTTTTCAAACATTTTGATTTGATCAAAATACATTTGGTATATGAAATCTAATTTTAAACAAGAAAATAGGTAGAACCGATGGATTCTCCCTGAAATGTACGAGTATACTCAACTTATCATATGGCCTTGTATCACCCAGCAGTCTTCAATTTGCAGTTCCATTAGTAGTTTATGCTCCAGATAAAAAAATCTATGTATAAAATTACAAAAAGAAATAACTCTAATTTGAATGAGACAGAGTTACGGTTCTTGCACTCTGCACTTTTTCTCATTGCCCGCTATCATTGTGTGAAGTTTCATTGCAGTCCAATCAGTAGTATTGAAAATATGCTCCGGACAAACATTCTAAGTATAACATTACAAAGGGAAATAACTCTAATTTAAATAATGACATTGTTACAGTTCTTGCACTCTGCATTTCCACTCATTGCCCGCTATCATTGTGTGAAGTTTCATTGCAGTCCCATCAGTAGTGTTGAAGATAAACTCTAAGTATAAAAGTACAAAGTGCAATAACTCTTATTTAAATGAGACAGAGTTACGGTTCTTGCACTTTGCACTTCCACTCATTACGCTCTATCAATGTGTGAAGTTTCATTGCAGTCCCATCAACAGTTTTGAAGATATGCTCCGGACAATAAAGTGTGACGGACACACGGACGTACGTCCGGACGGACTGACAGACAGACAGACAGACAGAAAGAAAGAAAAACAGACAGACGGACAGACAAACAGACAGACAGACACTTAGATAGACAGACAGACAGACAGACAGACAACATTTGTTTTGTTAGTGAAGTCCAGCTCAATGAATAACTTGATAGACATATATGACAGGCAGGTATGTGTTTCATTAAAATCTTTTATGCGTGTTTTGGTCCGTTAGTGCATCCATGCTTTTGAAAACAACATTAAAGAAAGTTTCGTTATCATCCTTAAATGGTCTGTTCACGTTATGTTGTGAAATTCGATGCACTAACGGACCAAAACACGCATTAAAATTGAAACACACTTTGTTGGTATTTTGTTGGTACTAATATTGATATGGTATGCAGTACTCTTTACTTAAATCTAAATTTACAGCACAGGTTATACAAATTATTAAACTATTCCAGATTGTAGAAAAGAACTGGAAATGGATTTTACCTCAAACGTCAAAGATATATCCGGAAGTGGCGTCCATGTTGAAAGTGTCAACATTTCTATGGATCGCGGAAGTGCCTGTTTCCATGGTGACAGTGTAATGATCATTCCAAGATTCTCCAATGTGGAAATTAACGGGAATTTAGAAATAAGAATTAGATACAAATTTAATAATTTGTCCCATTTAAATCAAAACAATAAACCTCAAGCTTTACTGTACAACGGCGACTGTGGGCAGGATTCGTCAATAATAATCACAACCAACGCACATTCAACTTCATTTGGACTTCGCACTGGACTCGAGACGCTTAAAACAGTAACATTGTATTCCGTGAATAACGTAAGTGAAAACCTATTTGATATGCATGTCAGATCTGATACTCGGACCGATGTAATATATCTTGTTCTATATGTAATGCTGGTAAAAATTCACTTACAAACATTAAAAACAGAAAATAAATCCTGTTTCAAAAATGTTGTTAAACAATATCAATAAAAATAAAAATATGTTTTACCACATACACAGAATTCAATTAATAATCCATCCGATCCAAAACGACGACCAGTTTTAAGTACTAGAGAAATAGCTTTCAGTACATCAGTATGATAATAAAGATAATATTTTGGAATTCGTTTTAAAAATCTTAACCCGCTACATATGTACACACTGTTCTTTCTTTGAATTAGGACCATTCCATTTATGTGATACAGGGATGTTTTGAAAAAAATACTCACAGGCTGATCCGGGTTTACAATGGACGCAAAGGCTGATATAGTCGTACTTAGCGGGTTAAGGGTTAACATGATTTTCAATAAAGTATATAATATCATCATCTGGCGTAACGTACGGATCGCTTGGATTATTTATACATTAAGAGTACTGTTCGAATAAAGATATATTACGAATGAATGGTGTTTTACGGCACGTCGACACATAAATCGGTCATAGTTTGCTCAAAAACTGATGAAAGATGAAGAAATGAAGTAATAATTAAAAGTAATGTAAATATATAAAGATAAAACTATTTACAAATAAGGGATGATATAGTAGTAATATAAAATATGTATGTAAATCAACAAATGACATTCAAAGGGTATATAAACAAGTAAATATATATATATATAAGAACATATTTAAATGATTTATAAAGTCTGATTTCGTTCAGGAAATGTAAAACAAGACTAAAATGTAAAGTATCAAATAACTCTTTCATAGTATTAACTAGGTAGTACCTTTGCCGCTTAGGATCAAAGTCTACACATTCCAACAAGTTATGTTTGGCCGTTAACGGTGCAAAACAGGGTATACATTCTGTTAATTGCTCACCTTGTAAAAAATATGAATGAGTATAACGCGTTTTAACCTATCCTGCATCGGGCTAGAACAACTTCTTCTCGACGAATGGGTCTACTGCAAGGACGCCATAAAGATATACTAACATTAGACGTTATACTACCAGCTATTTCCTTCAACATGTTCCAGTACAACTTTGTATTTGTTAAACGAGTTTTCTCTAATTTGTTTGTTATTTCAAAATCGTAGCTGATTCTACATTTTCTATTTTCATATTCAGATGGATCTATTACAAGTGGATCTATATACTTATTTTGAAATTAACATACATATACCTTTTTCGGGCTTGACAACCTTCAAGTTACATATTCTGTATTTTTATAACGAATACACAACTGCTTTGTTTAATTTTGTTTCGTAGTTGTCTGGTTGGAATGACGCCAAGTTTTCACTTCATAGCAATGTCATGAAGATACAACAGAACGGAAGAACAGCTAGCACAGTAGTACACGGTATGGCTTCACGGTGACGTCACATGTCGTCACAGTTACCACAATATCTCGGGTCGTATTTACTGCGTAAACGTACATTTGATTAAATCAGTATGCCAGTAATTATCAGATATTTAACAATGGGTGGATGGGAAACTACCATACTTCTAAAATGGAAGGCGTTTAAAGTCTGACGTGTGTTTTTGCCACTCGTCTGGGTCAGGGGAGGAGCTTACCTGTAGTTATTCGTATTCAGTATTTTTACATACAATTAACCCAAAACCTAAACCTAACGCGTGCCAAAAGAAAAAAAATCATTGCCAAAAATCGTTTTCGCTGCTGTAATTGCTTTCGAAGATTTTGAATTTGGTTGAAGATTTCTTTTTCCACTAGCTTTAACACAAGTAACAACATATGTGTGATTTGCCTTGTTTTAATGATTCCTATAACGCAGTGTGTATTTTATGTTACAGGAAGCGTCGCAAGGAGCCGCTGTGGACTAAAAATTGGATGGGGTGAAAACTATGACAGTTTTAATGGATGTATAGATAGGGTACGTTCAAATTTATTAAATATATTTTCCAAGTTGCTCTTTGTGTTCTTTTGCTTTTCGTTTTATTTGTCTGTTGTTGTTTTGTTGCGGCTGCGTTTGAGTGGGGCATATATATCCATACCTGTACAATACGTGTTATAAAATGTGGATATTATTCTCGAATAGCGAATACAGTAGATAGTTGTACATTACGTGGTCCGAGTATTAATTTTCATACCCCATCCAACCCTTTCTCCAAGAAGCGAAAACGCTGGGGTATGAAATAAAACCTTAATTTCATCTTAAAAAGTTTGCATAATGTAAAATTAAAATATTTAATTGGTAAAAAATGCTTTTTAAACGTGTTTTATTATCGAAATATCCATTATAAAATCCTGCTAATATAACCTTTCCCATCGCTTAATGAAACTAAGGCGGGACCACGTAATGACTTGTAGTGTAACAACAACATCTTACATAACTACACCTTCTTTACTGATGAATTTATTTTCCTCTTACGTATATTTATATTTACAAAATGGTAACCATCCGCTACGTTCAAGTTAGCTAGATCCTGTTTATAGACGAGTGTTACCTCAAGTTTAATCTTTAACGTCGAAACTACATAAACAAACAAATAAATTCTCTTTTAAAAAGCCGAAACACGATTAATTATAAACTCTTATAACAACAGGGTGTGTGAGTATCCTTGCAAAATGAAATGCTAATAGTTATGTTTAGCTCTGATGGTCGAACAACAGGCGAGCTTATTGGATGACGCGTTTACCAAAGTTGTTCATAGCGTTTAGTTTGAACACATTCGATAACCAGCCAAATGTGACCTGAAACAGAGGAATTGTGGTCCCTCACCGAACGAAAAGTGCTATGATTTGCTTTATTAACACTCTATTAAAATCCTTTATTTTCTTCTAAATCAGACTTCTGTTCAGAAATGAGTATTTACTAAAAGCTATAAGAGCCACGTTAGTCAGTAGAGCGTCCACTATGTTATGACCAAGCCAGTGATATAGTAGATGACACGATTTATGTATAACTTAAATTTATTGTTTATTTATATTTTCAAGGCATGTAGTCATAAACCTTATAGTTTCATTGGGATGATACAGTACGTGTCGATTTATCGGGAATATCAGATTCATCTCAGCTCGAAGTGAGAAATAAAAATGTATTTATTTCCTGGATCTCCATTTTCTGATGAACATGAATCCTCTTTGTATTTGGCTAGAAAAAATGTTCGTTGAATCATTTTTTTTTAGTTTTCTATGAATTAAAAAATACATCGTTTGCTCTTGATTTACGTATTAAGACATACTACCCTACATCGATGATCAGAACTGTTTACGTAATACTATTCTTCATTTTCAAATCGAGGAAGGTTCGATTCTTACGGATGGCAGGAGATATACAGTACAGGTATTACATAGGTAAAGTGGGTAGTCTGCTTCTACCACAAGCAACGACCGTCATATATAACATTGCATGTGTTGAAAATGATGTAAAACACCATGCAAACAAAGACATCTTTTTTTTCAGATTTCCATTTCGTTTTGTCCCGAAACGTACGGCAGATAACTGAGAGAACACATATTAGGGACTGAAATGTCATCATCATCGTCATCATCACCATGAACGTTTAAAGAGCAAGAAATCCTTTACTCCAAAGACATAACTTATTTAGTGGTATTTTGTACTGATGGTCAGGTGATTGACTGGACAACTGTGTGATTACGTTTTAGTTAGCATTTTATAAGCTTCTAGTATCCACCGACGTGAATGTACAGAACATTTCCTTAGATTTTAAAATAAATAGAAAAAGCGTCATTTTCTACTGAAAGCCGAGGTCCGACTATCTGGAATCTATAGGCAAAGTATGCATAACCGGGAAGCTATAGACACAGTTTGCTTGATATATAAGCTATAGACTCTTCATTCGGGTTGTTACGAACTCCGAACTGCTTCGTAGGATAAAAATGCTCATGAGACACGCCGCTTTCAACGTACAAACCCACGAGGGGAAGATATTTGCAGAATTAAAGCAACCCAATGACGTCATATAGTGTGTAAACATCTCATGACGATGTCCGGTATAATATACCTATACTATTGAACATATACCGTGTAAGCAGTGACCTGTTTGTTCCAAATCATTGACCGTTCCAATTAATTTTAGAACATACTATAACTGAGTCCTGTTCGTTTCTTTTCTTTCATATAATTAAGAGAATTTGTCTATTATTTCTTAGATAAACTATTCCTACATCTGTAATCCTTCGAGAATTTGTTTTGTCATACATTTTAACTATCGCTATTGTTTATGTGCTAGTGAGTTTGTCTAAATAGTGTCACTATCGTATCTCAATAGCTATACGTGATTTGAGTCCCGGTTGATAATCAATTTGTTCACCATCTCTTGAATTGCTACAGATTAATTATTGATAAATATATTAAAATGATTTAATATAATGAACACCTATGTCTTAAGCCAATATTAACATTAAACTAATCTATTGTAAAACCATTCACTCTAAAACAGAAGGAATCAGTATGATAAGGCGACTTATCTGCCGTTTGCATTTTACCATTAATGTCAATGTGTTAATTTGTTCCATTATAAATTTCCATTAACATAGTCATATGCTTTTATTCTGGACAGTCTACAAAACAGCAAAATGTTGATTGTTTGAGTTTAATTCTGGTTTCAATAACATTTGTTAACAGCACTTCCCAAAACATGATTCTTCGTCAAGGCTTTTCCCTTACTGACGGTACATGGACTCAGTCAGTCTTTAAAATAAAATAATACAATTTGTGCATAATCGAGGGTTATTAAGCAAAAGGTACCAAGTGTCATTTTTTACTTTCTGAGATATTTTAGATTTGAAAAAAAAATGAAAATAACCTTTAAATCCCGAGGTTGACTTTACTTTTCCTTCTTATATATGTTTTGGTTAATACTTCATTGATGCAAATTTGAAATGATTCATGTATAGCTGAATTATAAGTTTGTATAATTAAATGAGTTTGTAAAAGAAAAAAACATTGTTTAATCTGTTTCAACCATGTATGACGTACTAAGGGTACTTAGCACCTTTTTATTTAAAGTCAGACTATGCTTAATGCTAACCTTAACGGAGGTGATAGAGACTTTGTGTCAAGTATTTGTGCATAATATTACCGTCAAATTTCCATTAAATCTCCCGTTGTACCCAGCCGTTAATAGAAATAACTGATTAAAAGCGTAGTCTTCGTTAAAAAGGCAACCTGACTTTTTAACTCTTGTGTTTACATAAACATTACCTGAGCTATAAATAAACCATTTGAGTCTGCACACTTTCTGCGTTGTGCTTAGCGTCGGCGCAGCATGTACAGCGTAATTAGTACACACATATGTATTCGGCATAGTGTGTACAGTTTAACTGTATTCAGTTTATTTGTTAGCGTAATTCTCTAAGTGAAGTGCTTCGTCAGCTGTTTTAGTTCATGTGTTAATAAGCATATTCTGCCATTAAATGCCAGGTAAAAAGTACCAAGTGTACAATATGTTACGTTTTGCCTCTCTATAGTAGCGCTATAGTAAGTAACATGAACAAAATTAAAAACTAAATTTCGCATGATGGGTGATAGAATAGAGGCTAGCACGACAGCAAGAATGGGTCATACAGTAAGGATGCATGTTTATGAACCGATACAAATAAATTACATTCCGTAATTGAAGATATATTTATAATAAAACTGTTTATGCCTTGTAAAACAAATTGTTGTTTCAGTAACATTGTAACATTATGTAATTGTTACACTAAGTCTCGTAATTTAAAATCGAGAATTCAGGAATTTCATAATAAATTTGTTTTAGTTCCTGCAGATAAAGCAGCTAATAATGTATTTATTGTTTGACGCCTGCATTACGTCAATGTTTTATCTCTGGAACTCGGCAGCACCAATTCATATACTCCAGTTAATTCTACTGAGGATGATGTTGTTTCCGCACATATCACTCGGTGCACTACTTTAAGTCTGGTGTAAACGATCAGCAAAAATAAACTGCCTACTATGTACTGGATTCCTAAATTACATAAAAATCCATATAAGGCTCGCTTTATTTCGAATTCTAGTGCCTGCACCACAACAAACATCTCCAAACTTTTAACTTCTTGTCTTAATGCCGTTAAAAATCATCTCGTTAAACCATATTGTGATAAAACTTATGAAAACTCTTGGATTAATTTATTTTGGTCTATAAAAATTTCAGGAGACGTTCTTGATAAAATTTTCAATAAAGGTCAAGTTTCATCAATAAGCACTTATGACTTCCCTACACTATATACAACCTTACCACATCACCTTATTAAAGACAAGCTAGTTTCTCTTATTCAAAAAACATTTGCTAGAGAAAATACTACATTTTTGGCATGTAATAATATTAAAGCGTTTTTTACTAACGGCAGTCTAGACAATTATGCTATATGGACTTGCTATGAAGTTTGTGAAGCACTCATCTTCCTATTAGATAATATTTTCGTCAGGTATGGAACCACATTTATAGACAAATTGTTGGTATCCCTATGGGTACGAACTGTGCACCACTTGTCGCAGATTTGTTTTTATTTTGCTATGAAAGGGATTTCATGTTGAGTCTTAACCAGATACCCAGGCAGATGTTATTAAAGCCTTTAATGACACCTCTCGGTATCTGGATGACATATTGAACATTGACAACCCTTTCTTTCCAACTATGGTTAATTATATTTATCCTAAAGAACTTCAGCTTAACAAAGCTAATATATCTGATAATAACGCTTCTTTTCTTGATTTAGATCTCTCGATTGAAAATGGTAAAATAATTAGCAAAATCTATGATAAGAGAGATGATTTTAATTTTGACACTTGGATGGGGATGTTCCCTGAGCAACTTCTTATGGGGTGTATGTGTCTCAACTTAGTCGTTTTTCTAGAGCTTGTACTCGAGTTGAGGACTTTAATATTCGTAATCTTTGTATAACTAAAAAGTTACTCAATCAGGGTCACCGTTATCATAAACTTCGTAAAACTTTTGCAAAATTTTATTGTCGTAACCCTGATCTTCTTTCCAAATATAAAAGTAATTTAAGGACTCTTCTGCGACAAGGACTATCACAACCTGACTTCTATGGTGATGTGATTTATAAACTTCATAAGATTCTTGGTCATGATCACTTTCATATTATCTTTGTTTAACTTGTTAAAATGTTTATCAAAAGAGGTTATGACCCTATCATTTTGCAACGTACTGCATGCTTGGTGGTGGACCCTTTTACAGTTCGCCACTATGCTTTCCTCTTTAAATGTACGATGACTGGAAAGGCTGTGGACCCTATGATGACGCCTACCTAAAGCCCATTGGGACGGTGGCGTTTGATGTTTGTCTATGATCTTTCCTGTCGTGCCCTTAATGGTTTATTCTCTTGTTGCTCTGGCTTCTGCCAAGTCATTGAGTACCTTCATTGTGGCTTTCTATGCTATTGTTTTTTTGTATTATATTTACACGAGCATATTTGTGTTTTACTTATATTGCCTATTGATGCTGCCTTGTTGGTTAGAGATTAGATCATGGCGGGGATTTCTTTATTTACACTGTCCTGTTTTAATGGGATGACAGTAGGGTAAGTGTGAGGGTTGGTGCACCCTAGAACCGGTTTAAACTCCCTGTGGCCTACTTTGCCACTGACCGTTCCAAGGCGGTAGCCCTATTGTCAACCCTTTTGTGTTTGTGATGTCGTTTGCATTTATAATTGCTTTTGCCTTCTTGTTTTTCTGTTTGCGTGTTTGTTTCTGTGTTTTGTGGTTGACTGTCCTCCTTGAATGCTACTTTCCGTGTCCGATCTTTTTATATTTCTTTGGATATACCTTTCTTAGACTGAAGTAGCCACATGTGAAAAGGTAGCATTGCCGAGAATGAGTAAATTGGTGTCGATTTTTTGTAACAATTAACATCAAAGTAATCATGTTTACTTTGATACTCATCGACAATACGATAATCATGTGTATAATAAAAACTAAATGGAAATATTATTCGACGATAAGTGTAATTTAATTAATATAACATTATTGGAGAGCACTGTAATAACAACACATAAAAATATTTTTTAAACTTTAATATATTTGGCAAATATTGGGCGTGGCATGGATTGAATGTTTAACAATTGGGCTGCCGGTAAGCACAAAAGACCATTATGGCAAGCCCTTACAGCAGAAAGCATTGAGCGAAAAAGCAAATTGAATATTACAATATTAAGGACATAAATACATGTGCACCAAATTAAATGTTCATTATGAAAGCAATTTTTCTGATTTAAGCAAGTGTTGAAAGCACGGTTAATATTCAAGCATAATTACAAGTGCACCGAATTCAATCAATTAACTTGTTTTTTAGCAATTCGTACGGACAGCAAATTTGTATATAATTTATGTTTAGATTACAATTCAGTCTCTGGGTATACAGGAGCTGAATAAAGTTAAAGTGAAACTTATATGTCCTTCCTTTCACACCTTCGCTGCCCGTCATATGGATGGGGGCCCGGACACTCCAAGTCATAGAGTGTTCAGTTTCCCATCCACCGCCAAAAATAGGGGAAACATTTTTTTGGCAGCAGCGAAGAGTGCCTACTAAAAGCAAAATATCCTAATGCAACGCCCAAAACAGAAACGGTGCCAAAAAAGAATATATTTTCCTTATCACTGGCTACTATGAATGGAATATTCAAAACCAGCTGCTAACTGGTTAAGAAACAAGTTGTTTCCCACATTTGATAAATGAACACCATCCTGTTCAGGACAGGTATCATCAGCCTGAATATGTGGGTGTAGCAGATAAAGGCCCCCAATATCTATTATCGCCTTAGCAGCATAACTGTTGAGCCGCTTTCTGGCCCTTTCCATTGCAGCAGGGTTGTTAGAATAACGCCATGAAAACCTAGGAAGTATTTGAGACCAAATAACGACTACATCAGGCAAATTGACCCTAACAAACGCAGTCAAAAGCTTAACATGCTTTCTAAGAACCTTTAATGGGTATTTCCCCAACAGTGCAGAAAAATGTAGGCTGGGACTGGACCATATTCCAGCAGGTACTGAATCTTGCTCTGCACGTCTAGGAGACCCAAACCACTATAGCCTTGCCACCATACTGTTACATAAAGTCGTGCAAGTCCTAAATTGAGCCCATCTGGCCTTGTACGCGCCACCAAAAACGCCTTCTTGACAATCGATGAACCCAGACACCAGATTGTTTTATCACCTAAAATGACTTGGTTATTGTTAATATTTAGCTAATAACGTGACTGTTTTATTAGCTAATCTGACATAATTGGGAGAACATGCACTGGGAAACGAACATAAGTTTTATAAGCCTCAGAACTCCATCTCCCCATTGCTTTAATAGACTCTGGGAGGAAACATCTACTTGCGGCTAAAGTAGCTGCCCCTATTCTGAAAGAGTGTGATTTGTATCTTGAATAGTCAATGCCAAGAGAAGCTAATGATTTTTTTAGAACAGCTGAAAATTGGTAACGGGACAATGGACGCCCATCAAAATGACAAAATAAAGGACCCGGTATATGAGGCCGAACCGTAAGAAACTTTTCTAAGGCATATATTGGACACAAAGTGCCTCCAGATCTTGTGAAATTTAGAATGGTGCCGCGACCGAACTGATCTGTTTTTGAATACCTAACGTGTACATCAAGAGTTCCGTTCTGGGAACTCAAATTATATCCTCAATTGATAAGAAATTGGCCAACGGAGCCCCTTTTGTGACTGCTAGTTCACCAACCCTAAAAAGGCCGCAAAAAGCCAAAGTAAATGCTATACTAAATAAAGTGGACTCGTATGTGTTTTTGCAAACTACATGCAATTTTGCTAGTACTGTCGACAATATTGCTGTTGTAATTGGAAGACGGGCATCCCGTTTTTTCCCAACTCGCCTAAAACCTTCTAATAATTTCTCTACGATGATTTTTTTTTGTGACATCCTCGACATTCTTAATTTTACACTGAAAACCAATGGAAGTAGTGTATAACCGTGCAGTTGAATACGATAAACCCTCCAAAGACAGCCAAGCTATAAAGTGTGTTAAGTGTTCTAATGCTGGGGGCCAGACATCAGATAAACTGTAACGACGCCTGAACAAGCAGAATTTATTCAGGCCAACATTATATGAGTCTATGGAGTTGGACGCTAAGAACAGATTCAGTAGTCTTGTAGCTTCTCCTTGCAAATCATTGAAAGAAACTCCGGATGCAATACCTCTGGCTCCTCGCTGGCTTCCGGGGCTACATGGCGAAATCTGGTCCACTGTTTGCGAGAAATAGCATCTACTATAACATTATCATATGTAGAGATATGAGTGGATTTAAACAATATATTGTGCTTCATGGTCAGCAAGACAAAGGGCCTGATCAGATGCATTAGTATCTGTGACTTGGAAGATTGCTTGTTGATGACCTGAACCAGGGCTGCATTGTCAATCCTTAACATATTTTTTTTATTTGCCAGAATGGCTCCCCACAGAAACATTGCAAGAAGCACAGGAACCATTTCTAGAAAAGTAATGTCCCTCAAAATGGTACTTTTTTGCCAGGTAATTGGCCAAGGAAAAATGACCACCTGCCTTGAAGGAAACAAGCAGCACCAAATTCTGCTGAACCGGCGCTATCTGTAAACAGTTGCAAAGTATCACTACCATACCAAGAACTGTCTGGAATTACAGAAATGCCATTAAATCCTGTTAGAAATGTTAGCCAGAGGCCGAGGTCTTCTCGAAGCTCACAAGAAATCCTACGTTTATGATGTGGCTCACATAGACCAGACATTGCATCGTATAAACGCCTTATAAATGCTCTACTAGATCTTACTGCTTGGCAAACAAAATTCAACATTCCAGATAGAGACTGAAGCTCCTTAAGAGTGACCTTTTTCTTATGAAGGAAACTATTTATAATATGAATCAACTTCTCAATTTTGTGCAATGGTATGCGAATGACCATTTCATCTGAATCGATTTCCAGCCCCAGAAAGACTAAAACTGTAGTAGGACTGACAGATTTGTCTTCAGCAATAGGGATACCTACTTCCGAACAAACCCGAGTAAAGGTTGAAATTAATGTATTACATGTTTCAGACCCACGCTCCCCAGCGAAAATAAAGTCATCAAGAATATGGTCAAGAGTGACAAAGCCTGAAGCAAAACTGACAAGCCAATGTATAAAAGTAGAAAACTTCTCAAACAGAGCACAAGAGATACTGCAACCCATAGGCAAACATTTGTCAATGTAAGCCTTTTCTCCAACTTTTAAACCTAGCAAATGAAAATCCGCTGGACAAGCACTTACGACTGTATGAGCACACATGGCGAGAACACTGGCTCAAGTTAAAATCAAAACATCTTTTCTGGGCAAAATGACCACCGGTACTTGCACCAGCTTGACGGCTTGAGGACATATAAAGTAGCCAAAGCTCATAATCTATTTTCCCCCATGACATTGAAGGGTTAGAGGCAAGACGAAGACGAAATTGTTGGTCATAGTGCTTCCATCAAAAACCACCATGACGCTTTGCCCCAGTTCTAATGACATTCATGTATTTCAACAATTCCTGGACTTTTCGCGGATGAGCCGATAAATAGATGCTTGAAAAGACCAAAAATGCATCGGTCCAAGTTTCAATATTTAGCTGTTTTGTCATGGGATTGGAAGGTTTTACCATCAACTTACCAAGTGGAGATATAACCAAGTGTTTATTTGTGTCCATGGGAACCTGAGTCTCCAATAACCTGGCAAGATCAATGTACTGGCCAGCTATAAGCTTAGACTTAACTGAATGGGATACAGAGAACCCAAGTTCCGCATGAACGCTTGGTAATTCAAAAATAGACGGGTCTACGTCTACTGTACCTGGCAAGCCCGAGTCCAATGGCACTACTGGTAAAGCGTCAACACCGACATCAACTGCGTTCACCGGCAAGGGAGACACATGTACATCCAACTGGGGAGGCCCACTGGTTATTGAGGACTTTGGCGGCTTAATCTTGGGAGACACATGTACATCCAACAGGGGAGGCCCACTGGTACCCGCGGACCTAGGCGGCTGGATCTGCAAGCGCTGACTTTTCCGGACGGGGGCATCAACCACGGGAACCGGCAGAGTAGTAGAACTGGCTCGCTTTCCTCGACGCATTTTGCAGTGTGATTATGAAAACAAAACAAACGAACAACGTATAAACCCTAGCAAACAGGGAAATATGAGTGGAGTGCGTGGTCCAGTGGTAGAGCGCCGAACTCCAGATCGAGAGGTCGTGGGTTCGATCCTCGCCGCGGCCACGTTATTTATCCTTGAGCAAGATAATTAATCCACATTGCTTAGTACTGGTTCTACCCAGGAAGCCATCGAGAGTGATTAATCTAAGTTGCAATAACTTGTTTCGCAATCGATGTAAAATAAATATGTTTAAACTAAACAGGGAAATATACACATCTTCTAACATTACTACAAATGTTTTGCAATAACTATTTGCAGTCTTCATCTCTTTATGTATACGATGTGCTTAAAGGTTATTATTTTTTTATTTTTTTTTATAAATCTTATTTCTTTTTAATTTTTTTTATTTTTTAAATTTATATGCAACATATACCGAATATATATACTTTTTTTTTTTTTTTTATTATTAATTGATCGATATATTATAATTTTCGTGTTTTTTTTTATATAAATTTTATTTATTCATCATTACTGTACAAATATTCCATTGAAATGTATCCAAAAGCATTACTCGTACAATTAAAGTAAAAACAACCCACTGATCAAAGAATATGAAGTTGCCAATGTTTACCATTGCAGAACGACCCCGATATTGATGAGGTCACTCATAAACTACGCAAGATGAGGATTCACCGATCACGTTATTTAGTGTAAAACTTAACAGCGTGGGAACTAACAGCGTGGGAAACTATGACGTCACTCCACATTTCGGCAATATTAATTAAATAATTTATGAGAAAGTTTATTTATAGTTAATATCAATTAGAAAAGGAATATCACAGGATATAAACAAAGGAAGAGACGAAATAAAGCTTATGTTAATAAAATTGAAAGAAAAAGTTGGTCTGACGAGAATCGTAATTGGCCGAGCAAACAATGGAAAATAGAAAACGTTATTTGCATCCTGCAACAACGTGAACATCTGTATGAATAAATTGAAACGAATACGACCTAATCGAAGATAAAATCACGAGCAACAGGATTATTACAAAATCATAGATCCTGCGAGTCTGATTTTAATGAATTTAAGTTTTTAACTGTAAGCTCAAAGCATAGCTCACCTCTCTGTTAGAATCTTAGAAGAAAAGGGAAGGTGTCGGTGTACTGTACGAATGACTTCAACGTGAAATTTACTCAATCTCAATAAGTTCAAACAGCTAGTGTGTCCTCCAATAACCATTGACTATAACAGATATTATAGTCAGTATTATTAGGAACATTATGCGATTAACAAAATAATTCAATTTAAGTTTCAAGTTGTCATTAAATTCAGAAATATTAGGTTTACTTAGAATTCAATCATATTCAGACAAAGTAGTACATACATCTGAGTGTGTTCTTCTTCATAAAGTTATAAGGGGTTTCCACTGCCGAGATGACCTTTTTTAGTTGTCTTGAATACCGGTAGACAACGCTAGCGTGAATTGAGTCTCATTCCATTGCTGAATGCCCATTTTCTAAAAACGTTTGACTTTTGTTTGATCCATTTATTATTCGGTAGTAGGAAGAGCCGAGACCACAATCTCTCCCTCTCCCCCACTCCCCCACATGTCTCGCAATAATATCGAGGGTTGTAACGCAAAAGGTACCAAGTGCCATTTTTAACTTATTTAAGGTTTATTTAAATCCTGAAGTGGACTTTACCGGTTTCTTTCCGTTGTTATACATACGAGTACTTGTATAAATTATCATATTTCCAACACTCCTGCAGTTATAGGGTAAACGTCGGCTGGTAAAAGGTGTTTCAGTTACTTGGTACCTTTTGCCTGGATAAATATTATCAGTTAATACTTGGTATTTTATACTTTTGTATGTTTTAATCATTTAATGGTTAACATTAATGCCAGATAACTTACCATAGAAAGAACATATACATAGGAACGGAAAAACATAAAAATGTCAATTTTAATAAAAGTGGCACTTGGTATCCTTTGCCTTAAAACCCCCGTTATGCTAGTGGTTTCTTTTGTACTAAGCTTTGGAAAGGGATTTATAACTGTATTACCCCAGTCAGATTGAATTACTACTGTTACAAAAAAGACATTTAACAAAATATGTAAAAATGAAACTGATCTTTTTTAAACTTCCGACGGTATACCAGCAACGCCACATGATTTCCCTAGTTTGACGATAAAACTGCTTGTTTAACCTCCGATACTGCTATTTCGTTCTCAAAAAGAAGGTCTAAGACATCACAAGTGGTCGTATTTCAATTCGCAAAACGTTTCTTCCATTTACTTAATATGTCATATCTATAAGCTGGTTTACTCCGATCATCTCATATAACTTTCATGTGAATATCATATTTTAGCCTATACTAACATTACCAATGGACCAATTTACGCTGCATCTTATATCAAAAGCACATTTTCGACTTTTGAACAATTCTGTTAAACTGTTTACGTTATATAATTAATGTTCACATTTCTTTCTGTTTCTTTCTATGATTATCTTTACATTGCAGTCAATTTATTTCAGATGTACACCATTACGAGGTCCCGCCTTAATTACATTACGCGATGGGAAAGCTTATATTAGCAGGATTTTATAACGGATATTTCGACAATAAAACATGTTTAAAAACATTTTTTAATGAAACAAATAATATAACCTGTTTCAAATTTCATATTAAACGTTTTAATTTTACAATGTGCAAAGTTTTTAAGCCGAAATTAAGGTTTTATTTCATACCCCAGCCAACCCCGTATTCGCTTCTTGGAAAAGGGGTTGGGTGGGGTATGAAAGTTAATACTCGGACCACGTAATGCAGCTTATTCAAACTGTTTGGAAGCTCTTCATTTAACCAAGGTTTATAAGTCTTACGTCTTTTATTACTTGCACTCATGCTAAAAGTAGGTATAAAAGTCTAACAGGAAATATAGCTTTCACAGAACACAGTCACCAAAAACACGCATTAACACAAACAAAAGGTACAATGTTAAAAAGAAGAGGTCATCGGACATCACAAACACAAACGGGTTGACAATAGGACAATAAGCCAGTGAAACAAGATAATGATTCTGATTATGACTTTAGGATTTTATGAAATTTGTAAATCACGTCAACATAAAAGTCAAGTTGTGACAATCGTTGTCGCAGAAGAATGTTTATATTACATGATAACGGTAACCCTGATGGAGTAGCTTTTTAGTTATACACATATTACGAATAACAAAGTCCTTACGCATTTCGAATTCCTTAACTCGACTACACCCTGTAAGAAACAAATACATACTGGAAAGGAGAACCCTTGGAAGCAACAAACACAAACAAGAGATAGAAGTAGCAGAATCGGTTTTATTGAGTCTGTTCATGAGTGGTAATGTAAGTGCAACGACTCTCGCGCCCACTAGTGCGGCCGTAAAATGTTGCCCCGACTACAAATCAGTAGTGTTATTACTTACTGGTCCTTTGGAATCAACAACCACAATATCTGTGCCTTTAAAATAGAATAACGCTCAAAGAGGCTCTACCTATATCTTTTTGTCCACCAATTGATATAAACTTTACTTAATTATAAAGAGGACTATGAAAAAGGTAAATGGCAATAATTTCACCCAATGTAATATGCGTTTTACTGGGGAAAAACAGGATTGAAAAGATCGGATTTTTGAAATTGTATTTGTAATTGTTTTAGACAAGCCGATTGCGGAGATTTTCCGATCTTATTCGTTTACAATCGGAACTACCTCGTCTGATTAGCGAAGAGTTCCGATCGATTCGTTGGCTATCGGAACTGCGCCGAATAGTTTTTAATCGCATTGCGCATGTCCTAGAAAATCGTAAAAACTCGTAGTTCTCCGGCAGGAATAAACGGCTGGGCAGAATTTAATTCAAGATATTGTTTTGATCATAATTAATAATTTACAGAACTGGAATACGAACCATGTTTCTTTTTAGAATACTCATAAAATAGCTTTGTATACATATAAATGCAGTACTATTCAGTATTTAATATTTTACATTAAAAATCGCGTAGATATAGGTAGTGCCTCTTTAAGCCGGCGCTAGTGGGCGCGAGAGTCGTTCCACTTACATTACCACTCATGAACAGACTCAATAAAACCGATTCTGCTACTAACAGCCGCCGGTTTTTTTTGCCGCGCCGGTTTTTGACAGGTATCATCAGCCTGAATGTGTGGGTGTAGCAGATAAAGGCCCCCAATATCTATTATCGCCTTAGCAGCATAACTGTTGAGCCGCTTTCTGGCACTTTCCATTGCAGCAGGGTTGTAAGAATAACGCCATGAAAACCTAGGAAGTATTTGAGACCAAATAACGACTACATCAGGCAAATTGACCCTAACAAACGCAGTCAAAAGCTTAACATGCTTTCCTAGAACCTTTAATGGGTATTTCCCCAACAGTGCAGAAATATGTAGGCTGGGACTGGACCATATTCCAGTACTGAATCTTGCTCTGCACGTCTAGGATACCCAAACCACTATAGCCTTGCCACCATACTGTTACATGAAGTCGTGCAAGTCCTAAATTGAGCCCATCTGGTCTTGTACGCGCCACCAAAAACGCCTTCTTGACAATCGATGAACCCAGACACCAGATTGTTTTATCACCTAAAATGACTTGGTTATTGTTAATATTAAGCTAATAACGTGACTGTTTTATTAGCTAATCTGACATAATTGGGAGAACATGCACTGGGAAACGAACATAAGTTTTATAAGCCTCAGAACTCATCTCCCCATTGCTTTAATAGACTCTGGGAGGAAACATCTACTTTCGGCTAAAGTAGCTGCCCCTATTCTGAAAGAGTGTGATTTGTATCTTGAATAGTCAATGCCAAGAGAAGCTAATGATTTTTTTAGAACAGCTGAAAATTGGTAACGGGACAATGGACGCCCATCAAAATGACAAAATAAAGGACCCGGTATATGAGGCCGAACCGTAAGAAACTTTTCTAAGGCATATATTGGACACAAAGTGCCTCCAGATCTTGTGAATTTCAGAATGGTGCCGCGACCGAACTGATCTGTTTTTGAATACCTAACGTGTACAGCAAGAGTTCCGTTCTGGGAACTCAAATTATATCCTCAATTGATAAGATATTGGCCAACGGAGCCCCTTTTGTGACTGCTAGTTCACCAACCCTAAAAAGGCCGCAAAAAGCCAAAGTAAATGCTGTACTAAATAAAGTGGACTCGTATGTGTTTTTGCAAACTACATGCAATTTTGCTAGTACTGTCGACAATATTGCTGTTGTAATTGGAAGACGGGCATCCCGTTTTTTCCCAACTCGCCTAAAACCTTCTAATAATTTCTCAACGATGAATTTTTTTTGTGACATCCTCGACATTCTTAATTTTACACTGAAAACCAATGGAAGTAGTGTATAACCGTGCAGTTGAATACGATAAACCCTCCAAAGACAGCCAAGCTATAAAGTGTGTTAAGTGTTCTAATGCTGGGGGCCAGACATCAGATAAACTGTAACGACGCCTGAACAAGCAGAATTTATTCAGGCCAACATTATATGAGTCTATGGAGTTGGACGCTAAGAACAGATTCAGTAGTCTTGTATCTTCTCCTTGAAAATCATTGAAAGAAACTCCGGATGCAATACCTCTGGCTCCTCGCTGGCTTCCGGGGCTACATGGCGAAATCTGGTCCACTGTTTGCGAGAAATAGCATCTACTATAACATTATCATGTGTAGAGATATGAGTGGATTTAAACAATATATTGTGCTTCATGGTCAGCAAGACAAAGGGCCTGATCAGATGCATTAGTATCTGTGACTTGGAAGATTGCTTGTTGATGACCTGAACCAGGGCTGCATTGTCAATCCTTAACATATTTTTTTTATTTGCCAGAATGGCTCCCCACAGAAACATTGCAAGAAGCACAGGAACCATTTCTAGAAAAGTAATGTCCCTCAAAATGGTACTTTTTTGCCAGGTAATTGGCCAAGGAAAAATGACCACCTGCCTTGAAGGAAACAAGCAGCACCAAATTCTGCTGAACCGGCGCTATCTGTAAACAGTTGCAAAGTATCACTACCATACCAAGAACTGTCTGGAATTACAGAAATGCCATTAAATCCTGTTAGAAATGTTAGCCAGAGGCCGAGGTCTTCTCGAAGCTCACAAGAAATCCTACGTTTATGATGTGGCTCACATAGACCAGACATTGCATCGTATAAACGCCTTATAAATGCTCTACTAGATCTTACTGCTTGGCAAACAAAATTCAACATTCCAGATAGAGACTGAAGCTCCTTAAGAGTGACCTTTTTCTTATGAAGGAAACTATTTATAATATGAATCAACTTCTCAATTTTGTGCAATGGTATGCGAATGACCATTTCATCTGAATCGATTTCCAGCCCCAGAAAGACTAAAACTGTAGTAGGACTGACAGATTTGTCTTCAGCAATAGGGATACCTACTTCCGAACAAACCCGAGTAAAGGTTGAAATTAATGTATTACATGTTTCAGACCCACGCTCCCCAGCGAAAATAAAGTCATCAAGAATATGGTCAAGAGCGACAAAGCCTGAAGCAAAACTGACAAGCCAATGTATAAAAGTAGAAAACTTCTCAAACAGAGCACAAGAGATACTGCAACCCATAGGCAAACATTTGTCAATGTAAGCCTTTTCTCCAACTTTTAAACCTAGCAAATGAAAATCCGCTGGACAAGCACTTACGACTGTATGAGCACACATGGCGAGAACACTGGCTCAAGTTAAAATCAAAACATCTTTTCTGGGCAAAATGACCACCGGTACTTGCACCAGCTTGACGGCTTGAGGACATATAAAGTAGCCAAAGCTCATAATCTATTTTCCCCCATGACATTGAAGGGTTAGAGGCAAGACGAAGACGAAATTGTTGGTCATAGTGCTTCCATCAAAAACCACCATGACGCTTTGCCCCAGTTCTAATGACATTCATGTATTTCAACAATTCCTGGACTTTTCGCGGATGAGCCGATAAATAGATGCTTGAAAAGACCAAAAATGCATCGGTCCAAGTTTCAATATTTAGCTGTTTTGTCATGGGATTGGAAGGTTTTACCATCAACTTACCAAGTGGAGATATAACCAAGTGTTTATTTGTGTCCATGGGAACCTGAGTCTCCAATAACCTGGCAAGATCAATGTACTGGCCAGCTATAAGCTTAGACTTAACTGAATGGGATACAGAGAACCCAAGTTCCGCATGAACGCTTGGTAATTCAAAAATAGACGGGTCTACGTCTACTGTACCTGGCAAGCCCGAGTCCAATGGCACTACTGGTAAAGCGTCAACACCGACATCAACTGCGTTCACCGGCAAGGGAGACACATGTACATCCAACTGGGGAGGCCCACTGGTTATTGAGGACTTTGGCGGCTTAATCTTGGGAGACACATGTACATCCAACAGGGGAGGCCCACTGGTACCCGCGGACCTAGGCGGCTGGATCTGCAAGCGCTGACTTTTCCGGACGGGGGCATCAACCACTGGAACCGGCAGAGTAGTAGAACTGGCTCGCTTTTCTCGACGCATTTTGCAGTGTGATTATGAAAACAAAACAAACGAACAACGTATAAACCCTAGCAAACAGGGAAATATGAGTGGAGTGCGTGGTCCAGTGGTAGAGCGCCGAACTCCAGATCGAGAGGTCGTGGGTTCGATCCTCGCCGCGGCCACGTTATTTATCCTTGAGCAAGATAATTAATCCACATTGCTTAGTACTGGTTCTACCCAGGAAGCCATCGAGAGTGATTAATCTAAGTTGCAATAACTTGTTTCGCAATCGATGTAAAATAAATATGTTTAAACTAAACAGGGAAATATACACATCTTCTAACATTACTACAAATGTTTTGCAATAACTATTTGCAGTCTTCATCTCTTTATGTATACGATGTGCTTAAAGGTTATTATTTTTTTATTTTTTTTTATAAATCTTATTTCTTTTTAATTTTTTTTATTTTTTAAATTTATATGCAACATATACCGAATATATATACTTTTTTTTTTTTTTTTTATTATTAATTGATCGATATATTATAATTTTCGTGTTTTTTTTTATATAAATTTTATTTATTCATCATTACTGTACAAATATTCCATTGAAATGTATCCAAAAGCATTACTCGTACAATTAAAGTAAAAACAACCCACTGATCAAAGAATATGAAGTTGCCAATGTTTACCATTGCAGAACGACCCCGATATTGATGAGGTCACTCATAAACTACGCAAGATGAGGATTCACCGATCACGTTATTTAGTGTAAAACTTAACAGCGTGGGAACTAACAGCGTGGGAAACTATGACGTCACTCCACATTTCGGCAATATTAATTAAATAATTTATGAGAAAGTTTATTTATAGTTAATATCAATTAGAAAAGGAATATCACAGGATATAAACAAAGGAAGAGACGAAATAAAGCTTATGTTAATAAAATTGAAAGAAAAAGTTGGTCTGACGAGAATCGTAATTGGCCGAGCAAACAATGGAAAATAGAAAACGTTATTTGCATCCTGCAACAACGTGAACATCTGTATGAATAAATTGAAACGAATACGACCTAATCGAAGATAAAATCACGAGCAACAGGATTATTACAAAATCATAGATCCTGCGAGTCTGATTTTAATGAATTTAAGTTTTTAACTGTAAGCTCAAAGCATAGCTCACCTCTCTGTTAGAATCTTAGAAGAAAAGGGAAGGTGTCGGTGTACTGTACGAATGACTTCAACGTGAAATTTACTCAATCTCAATAAGTTCAAACAGCTAGTGTGTCCTCCAATAACCATTGACTATAACAGATATTATAGTCAGTATTAT